>OU342990.1:13424425-13671619 GCA_910592155.1 Ypsolopha scabrella | reverse complement strand
ATTTAGCCTTAGGTTTCTTCGCAGCCGTGGACGCCTTCTGTTTCTTTGCAGGGGTGGCGGGTGCCGGTGTGTCGGATGCGACTGCTGTGTCTGCCATTGTTTCAGTAGAGAAGAGATTCACTTCACAACGAATAAAAATACAGAAATTGAGAGAGAGTTGGTACGGTAACGTAACGTAGGTGTCGCCACTGTCAGGGAAAATGGACTACCCCCCCATTCGGCGGCATTGCCGCACGGACACGCTACTAGTCGCAAGACGATTTCCCTTGCTCGCGGAGAGAAGTTTTCACTAACATGCTTTCGATTAAATCGGTTTTTACAGAGAATTTAGAAGAATTCAGATGATTATATTCATTGTTAAATCGAGTTAGGATAGTTGTCGGTTCGACAGATATAGAGATAGGTACGTAGGATGCGGTGTAAGGGAATGGAAAGTGAACGGAGTCGCGGAGTCGGTTCGAGTGCGATGCCGTGATCGGAGTTTTCTTAGATTTTTCACATAAAATGTATATAAAAATAGTAAATGGGGAGTCGGTGTGTTAAAAGGGAAGACCCCTGCACCATCGGTGGTGCGTCAGTAGGTATATTAGTCGGTGGAGGTGCTGTTGCGCTCGGCGTGCGTCTTGTGGAGTCGAGCGGGCACCGCCGCGCCGTCTCGTCGTCCACGATGTCTGTGTACGCGGTGGTGGTGGTGGTGCACTCGGGCCGGCGGCTGGTCTGCAGGTGCTGCAGGGAAGGAAGGACACGGGAGGAGAGATCGAATGAATCTGAAGAAGAAGAAGATCACAGGTGTTTCACCGTAAAATAACCATCGAGGACGCGACGCGACGGCAACGGCAACGCTCCACCTCTCCTTCCTGGTTTCTATCTGACTGACTGAGTTCGTCTATCGTCTATCTATAGACAGAAGAGACGTTAATTATCAAAATTAGATGAAATAATTGGTAAACTAGGTAGTGTACTTACCTCTAAAAAAAAAAGGTTCAAAGTTGAAGTTGGTTTAAACTTAGGTAGGTAGTTGTTTCATAGTTGTATTTTGGCTAGATAGGAAATAAGTACTTTCAGTTTTTAACAAATAAAATAAGTACCTTTAGTCTGTTCGCTCGTAAAAATATTGGCTACTTTCAGTTTGGGAACAAATAAGTATACTTGATCAAATCTAGCAAAACTGAACACTTAAGTATGTAAGTAACCGGTCAGCTCGTAAGGATCTCGTTGATTTGAACGTAGGTAATGAATAAAGATTCAAATTTAGTCGGTTTGCTTGTAAAAAAAAAATTTCTGCTATTTGCGTATTGAAGCGATTACATGAGTTAGCAAATTGTCAAAAAAAAAAAATCAAGCATTTAATCGGTACGCTCGTAAAAAATTCGGCTTTTTATGGTTTTAGGCAAGTATTAAGTTATATAAGTTTCAGTTTTTAACAAATAACTAGGTAGGTAATAAAAAAAAAAAAAAACTCAAGCGAGTACCTACCATGTATGTAAGTATTAGGTACTACCTGGGTAGACAGATGATTAAAATCAAACATTCAGTCGGTTCGCTCGTAAAAATTTTGGCTACTTTCAGTTTTCAGTTTTAAACAAAAGGTTCGCTCGTAAGGATTTCGTTTGTTTTTAACGTAGGTACTTCCATAGTAAAATCGATTCTGACGGTTCTAATTTTAGTTTCAGTGCTGTCAAAACATGAATTTTTTTCCAAAGTAATAGGTACACTCCTACATTTAAAAATCGGTTCGCTTGTAAAAATTTCTGCTGTATCCCAATCAAAGCAAATAAATAAGTATGTATGCATGTATGTATGCGTGTATGTATGTGTGTGTGTGTGTGTGTGTGTGTGTGTGTGTGTGTGTGTGTGTGTGTGTGTGTGTGTGTGTGTGGTGTGTATGTGTGTATGTATGTATGTATGTATGTATGTATGTATGAATGAATGAATGAATGAATGAATGAATGAATGAAATGAAAATCAAAAAAATTAATCGGCACGCTCGTAAAAATTTCGGCAATTTTTCATTTATTTAAAGCAAGTACCCACGTATTCCATCCATCCATCCATCCATCCATCCATCCATCCATCCATCCATCCATCCATCCATCCATCCATCCATCCATCCATCCATCCATCCATCCATCCATCCATCCATCCATCCATCCATCCATCCATCCATCCATCCATCCATCCATCCATCCATCCATCCATCAGCATGTTTCGTCCACACATGCTGGACACATAGGCTTTCCAGGATTTCGCCATGCTTGGTGGTCCTCCCGGAAGAAATGCCCATACTCACACACGTTGGGCAGGCGGGTTGGTGAGCGCGGGTGCCGAAACCCTTGCACCAGTGACGCCGCTGCCCGTCACCAGTCTAATCGGGGGTGCGCTCGTAAAAATTTCGGCAATTTTTCATTTATTATATATGTATATATAAAGCAAGTACCTACGTATTACATAATAAAAAATAATCAGGCATTGAATTTAAAATCAATAATTTTGTCGGTTCGTTTGTAAAAATTTTGTCTATTTTCTGTTTTGAACAACGAAGGAAGGAACGAAGAAGTTTTTTTTTTTTTACTACGTACCTAGGTATTTAGATAGAAGAAAAGAAAGTATAAATTACATAAGGCCGCCTTAGGTATAATAATATAACAGTGTGAACAAACTTTAACGTGAGTTGATTTGAAGAACCAGACTGCGACAAATCCGATATTTTGAAACATGCACCGCCATCTAGTATCTATAGATGACTATGAATCTGAATAATATAGTACTTATAAGGTGACTTTAATTTATGCAGCAAAACTTATACTGGAGGCTTGGTAGGTGATCAGCAGTAACACCGATCGGAGCTTGTGGGCACTGAGAGAACTTACCGAGTCTTCAGTAAGAGTTAGAGTTTGGTTGTACATTTTTCGTTTTCAGACCCAGATAACGCACGCACGGACTCGCTTCATCCATCGAGGTAGGTAGGTAAGTAAGTAAATTTTCATAATTATTTATTTATTTAAATAACCTAGACTTTTACAGATCACTGTAATCACATTGAATGGGGGGACGCTCGGAATCAGACGCGTTCTTTGTAATAATATTATTATATAGGTAAGGTACGTAGAGACGTGTTGTCACAGTAGTATAGAAACTCGTTTAAAACTGAAATATTTGCGGCCCTGAAAAGGGCCTTTTTTTATATCGTCGAAGCGAGCGGCGATGTCAATGGAAAGGGTTTAACCGCCGAAACCGTAGAGGGTGCGGCCCTGACGTTTCAGAGCGTACACGACGTCCATGGCGGTGACGGTCTTCCTCTTCGCGTGCTCCGTGTAGGTGACTGCGTCACGGATCACGTTCTCGAGGAACACCTTCAGGACACCGCGGGTCTCCTCGTAGATCAGACCGGAGATACGCTTGACACCGCCACGGCGGGCCAGACGACGGGATCGCGGGCTTCGTGATACCCTGGATGTTATCACGCAGCACCTTCCTGTGACGCTTCGCGCCTCCTTTCCCCAGACCTTTTCCTCCCTTGCCGCGACCGGTCATCTTGCTGTGCTAACAAAGTTGAACGAACGAAATGAATGCGAACCGACCGACTGCTTGTGCACCGCACGAAATACTGTCGACTACGCCCAACTACTACGACTTTTATATATAGGTGGAGCGGGCCGAGCGAGACAGGGTACAGTGTGCGATGGAGATGCAAATAGATGAATGGAAAAAGAAACGAACGATGTTACGAAAAAACGAAAAATTTGGACAAAGCAAAAGTTTTTAATTAATTATAAATAATATACCTAAATGTAATAAACCAACCTACTAATATCTACCTACATAATTATCTTTATATGCTTTCAGCATCGAATACACAATAATTTACCTTCAAGTAAGTAGGTACATACATATTTAGATTTCTTTCGTTTTAATTTTTCCCTCTAAACTTGCTAAAAGTAGGTAATTGCGCCGCGCCTATCATTGAGTATCTACTTAGTATAAAAATAAGTGGATATATAGATAGTGTATGTTATGTACTCTGATGGATGACTAGAATCGAATCGATGCGGAGTCGTTAGAGAAACATGTGTAACAGTGAATAGTTTGTGGCCCTGAACAAGGGCCTTTTTTTGCGAACAAAAGCAAGCGCGACTTAAGCACGCTCGCCACGGATTCGGCGCGCCAGTTGGATGTCCTTGGGCATGATGGTGACACGTTTTGCGTGGATGGCGCAAAGGTTCGTGTCCTCGAAGAGACCGACGAGGTACGCCTCGCTAGCCTCCTGAGGGCCATCACGGCGGAGCTCTGGAAACGCAGATCGGTCTTGAAGTCCTGAGCGATTTCACGCACGAGACGCTGGAACGGCAGCTTGCGGATCAGGAGCTCAGTGCTCTTCTGGTAACGACGGATCTCACGGAGAGCGACGGTTCCGGGCCTGTAGCGATGGGGTTTCTTAACACCGCCGGTGGCCGGTGCACTCTTACGAGCTGCCTTCGTGGCTAGCTGCTTACGGGGAGCTTGCCACCGGTGGACTTGCGGGCAGTCTGCTTGGTACGAGCCATATTTTTCTTCTATCTAACCGAACGAACGAGCGAGCGACGCGACGGGCACGACGTCAGACTTACGAATGATCGAAATTTTTAGAGCGCAGCGCTTAAATACTTATATATGCAGACCGGATCTCATCGGCGAAGGGGCGACTGAGAGGGGAAGGGGGGGGGGGGAATAAAACAGAATAAGCTTCTCTTTTTATTTTCAAAATAAAGCCACATAGTAGGTATGTACCTATTACTGCAATCCATGTTCAGAAGTACCCCTATTTATTACTTAGATACATATACGATTTATGTAAGTATTTATATAATGACATTTCATTGTACTTTATGTACATACTACCTACTTATATTATATTTTCGCTCTTTCAGACAGGAGTGAGTGAGTATTTATTCGGTTAAATCATGACTACCAGGTGTCAGTATAAAAATTTAATCTTACACGTAATAATTATTATGTATATCTCTATATTATGTGAACTTATAATAATAAATTAAGAGAGAGAGACGTTGCGTCTGTCTGAGAAACTGAACAGTAGAACGTTTTTGTGGCCCTGAAAAGGGCCGTTTGAACAGTACGGAGTACGGAGGAAGGAGGGAGCACACCTCACTTGGAGCTAGTGTACTTGGTGACGGCCTTGGTACCCTCACTGACGGCGTGCTTGGCGAGCTCACCGGGCAGCAGGAGTCTCACAGAGGTCTGCACCTCCCTAGATGTGATCGTCGATCGCTTGTTGTAGTGAGCGAGACGGGATGCCTCCGCAGCGATGCGCTCGAAGATGTCGTTCACGAACGAGTTCATGATGGACATCGCCTTCGAGGAGATACCGGTGTCCGGATGGACCTGCTTCAGCACCTTGTAGATGTAAATGGCGTAGCTCTCCTTCCTCTTGTGCTTCTTCTTTTTCTTGTCTGACTTGGAGATGTTCTTCTGGGCTTTGCCAGATTTTTTTGGCGGCTTTACCGCTTGTCTTCGGTGGCATGGTGTACTGTTTAGAGCGGCGAACGTGCGACTGACTAAAATTTTTAAATTTTTAGCTTTTATACGATCGCAGCCCATGCTCTAGTGCCTCGAACACCGATACGAGGGCGACCGACCAATCACGCGACGCGTAACGGGTATAGCACTATTATACCTGTCTCCCTCTTGGCGTTTCTTTTTATACACACACACACCTAGATTGTTTCAGAAAATGTTTTGATGTGATTTAAAAAACAGATCAGATCAGACCTATTTATGTACATTACCTATGCAAGTAGTTTCATCACTTGTTCTCACAGGCCTGTCTATATACGTGTTTGGTTCAATTAGGATTTAAGTTGTTATGCACATGACTGTTTATGTAGGTAACTACTATTATACCCGTATAATAATAATAATTTGTTAATTTTTGGAGAATATTTATAATTGTATATAATATAACATTGTATAATGTTCAGTTATTGTAAAGATAGTAGTAGGTAAGTAAAGATAAATATCGTATCATTAGAGTTTAGCAGAGCATTAATCGATTTTCTCTATCATACTTATTATCTGCTTTGTAACCGCCTAATTAGGTTTTGGCAAAGTATGTAGTGTTAATTTAATAATTATATTAAAATCAAGTGCAAGTCCTGCAAAGAAACAAGTAAGTATACGGAATAGTTTTGTGGCCCTGAAAAGGGCCTTTTTGTCGGAAACAACAACCGGTGGGGTCTCGTTTAAGCCTTCTTCTCGGTCTTCTTGGGCAGAAGGACGGCCTGGATGTTCGGCAGGACACCGCCCTGAGCGATGGTAACGCCGGACAAGAGCTTGTTCAGCTCCTCGTCGTTACGGATGGCGAGCTGCAAGTGACGGGGGATGATCCTGGTCTTCTTGTTGTCGCGTGCCGCGTTGCCAGCCAATTCGAGAACTTCAGCGGCCAGATATTCCATGACGGCGGCCAAGTACACCGGCGCTCCGGCACCGACGCGCTCAGCGTAATTGCCCTTGCGGAGCAGCCTGTGGATACGTCCCACCGGGAACTGGAGACCGGCACGGTTGGAACGGGACTTTGCCTTTCCCTTGACTTTACCGCCCTTTCCGCGTCCGGACATGTCGAAAGATATAAAAACGTTTACAGGAGAACGCGCGCGCGCAACGTGCGAGCGAGCGACGAGCAGATAATGAATCCGAATGCGTTTGCGAAATGCCGCTTTATTTATATAGTCGAGCACCGTACTCGCGGCGAGTGACGATCGCTACGATACGTAGAGAGAGCGAGAGAGAAATAGAGGGAGAGAGACGCGTGTCACATAAAATGTTATAGTAGGTAGGTATATGATGTTAGACCATTATAAAGTTTCAGCTGAGGCAGTTGATTGATTACATACGTAACGTAGTGTAGTAGCATTTAAAATAACGTTGTTCTAAGTGTTACTGTATAAGTTTATATGCTATCTTGTATGAGGTGTATTTCACTTCTTCGTTTATTAGTGTACTTTGTCATTACTTATATACCTTCCGATACTTAGTACTTTGTGTACTTAGGTGTATTATGTATGTACAGTAGTACACCTACATAATGTGTGTAGGTTAATTATATACGGACGGACGAGACGAAAAGTCTGCTATAGAAACGAAAGTTGTTTGAATGTTTTGATAGCCCTGAAAAGGGCTTTTGGTGCTCGAGATGAGCAAGCGAGCGAGTCAGCTCGGAGAGAGAGGGTGACGGGTCCGGAGGGACGTCATCTTCACACCGTGCGCCGGCCGCTCGTGTATCCAGGTTTTGATAGGACATGGCGACGACGACGACGACGACGACGACGACGACGACGACGACGACGACGACGACGAGGAGTTTACTTCTTCGAAACTTTCTTTGCCGCCGGTTTGGCCTTCGGAGCGGTGACTTTTTTAGGTTTGGGAGCTTTCGGTTTCCTGGTCGGGGGTTTGGCGGTTTTCTTAGCCTTCGGAGTGGCGCTCTTGGCCTTGCTGCTGGCCTTGACGGGCGTGGCGGTTTTTTTCGCAGGCTTCTTTTTGGCAGCTTTCTTCTCCTTGATCGCCGCCGTTGTGGACTTCGCCTTCGAGGGAGATGCGGGAGCAGTCTTCCTCTTGGTGGCCCCCGCTGACGCGGCCTTTTTCGTTGTTTGCTTTTTAGCGGCGGCTGCGGACGGACGGCCGGCCTTGGCGGCGGGTTTCTTGCCAGAGTTCTCTAGCTTGAACGAGCCGGAGGCTCCCTTTCCTTTGGTCTGGATGAGCGCGCCGGACTCGACGGCGCTTTTGAGGTACTTCCTGATGAACGGGGCGAGTTTCTCGGCGTCGACCTTGTACTGCGCAGCGATGTACTTCTTGATCGCCTGCAGGGACGAGCCGCTGCGCTCCTTCAGTTCCTTGATGGCGTTGTTTACCATTTCAGAGGTCTTAGGGGTGCGTTGGTTTAGCCTTAGGTTTCTTCGCAGCCGTGGACGCCTTCTGTTTCTTTGCAGGGGTGGCGGGTGCCGGTGTGTCGGATGCGACTGCTGTGTCTGCCATTGTTTCAGTAGAGAAGAGATTCACTTCACAACGAATAAAAATACAGAAATTGAGAGAGAGTTGGTACGGTAACGTAACGTAGGTGTCGCCACTGTCAGGGAAAATGGACTACCCCCCATTCGGCGGCATTGCCGCACGGACACGCTACTAGTCGCAAGACGATTTCCCTTGCTCGCGGAGAGAAGTTTTCACTAACATGCTTTCGATTAAATCGGTTTTTACAGAGAATTTAGAAGAATTCAGATGATTATATTCATTGTTAAATCGAGTTAGGATAGTTGTCGGTTCGACAGATATAGAGATAGGTACGTAGGATGCGGTGTAAGGGAATGGAAAGTGAACGGAGTCGCGGAGTCGGTTCGAGTGCGATGCCGTGATCGGAGTTTTCTTAGATTTTTCACATAAAATGTATATAAAAATAGTAAATGGGGAGTCGGTGTGTTAAAAGGGAAGACCCCTGCACCATCGGTGTGCGTCAGTAGGTATATTAGTCGGTGGAGGTGCTGTTGCGCTCGGCGTGCGTCTTGTGGAGTCGAGCGGGCACCGCCGCGCCGTCTCGTCGTCCACGATGTCTGTGTACGCGGTGGTGGTGGTGGTGCACTCGGGCCGGCGGCTGGTCTGCAGGTGCTGCAGGGAAGGAAGGACACGGGAGGAGAGATCGAATGAATCTGAAGAAGAAGAAGATCACAGGTGTTCACCGTAAAATAACCATCGAGGACGCGACGCGACGGCAACGGCAACGCTCCACCTCTCCTTCCTGGTTTCTATCTGACTGACTGAGTTCGTCTATCGTCTATCTATAGACAGAAGAGACGTTAATTATCAAAATTAGATGAAATAATTGGTAAACTAGGTAGTGTACTTACCTCTAAAAAAAAAAAGGTTCAAAGTTGAAGTTGGTTTAAACTTAGGTAGGTAGTTGTTTCATAGTTGTATTTTGGCTAGATAGGAAATAAGTACTTTCAGTTTTTAACAAATAAAATAAGTACCTTTAGTCTGTTCGCTCGTAAAAATATTGGCTACTTTCAGTTTGGGAACAAATAAGTATACTTGATCAAATCTAGCAAAACTGAACACTTAAGTATGTAAGTAACCGGTCAGCTCGTAAGGATCTCGTTGATTTGAACGTAGGTAATGAATAAAGATTCAAATTTAGTCGGTTTGCTTGTAAAAAAAAAATTTCTGCTATTTGCGTATTGAAGCGATTACATGAGTTAGCAAATTGTCAAAAAAAAAAATCAAGCATTTAATCGGTACGCTCGTAAAAAATTCGGCTTTTTATGGTTTTAGGCAAGTATTAAGTTATATAAGTTTCAGTTTTTAACAAATAACTAGGTAGGTAATAAAAAAAAAAAAAAAACTCAAGCGAGTACCTACCATGTATGTAAGTATTAGGTACTACCTGGGTAGACAGATGATTAAAATCAAACATTCAGTCGGTTCGCTCGTAAAAATTTTGGCTACTTTCAGTTTTCAGTTTTAAACAAAAGGTTCGCTCGTAAGGATTTCGTTTGTTTTTAACGTAGGTACTTCCATAGTAAAATCGATTCTGACGGTTCTAATTTTAGTTTCAGTGCTGTCAAAACATGAATTTTTTTCCAAAGTAATAGGTACACCTCCTACATTTAAAAATCGGTTCGCTTGTAAAAATTTCTGCTGTATCCCAATCAAAGCAAATAAATAAGTATGTATGCATGTATGTATGCGTGTATGTATGTGTGTGTGTGTGTGTGTGTGTGTGTGTGTGTGTGTGTGTGTGTGTGTGTGTGTGTGTGTGTGTGTGTATGTGTGTATGTATGTATGTATGTATGTATGTATGTATGAATGAATGAATGAATGAATGAATGAATGAATGAAATGAAAATCAAAAAAATTAATCGGCACGCTCGTAAAAATTTCGGCAATTTTTCATTTATTTAAAGCAAGTACCCACGTATTCCATCCATCCATCCATCCATCCATCCATCCATCCATCCATCCATCCATCCATCCATCCATCCATCCATCCATCCATCCATCCATCCATCCATCCATCCATCCATCCATCCATCCATCCATCCATCCATCCATCCATCCATCCATCCATCCATCCATCCATCAGCATGTTTCGTCCACACATGCTGGACACATAGGCCTTTCCAGGATTTCGCCATGCTTGGTGGTCCTCCCGGAAGAAATGCCCATACTCACACACGTTGGGCAGGCGGGTTGGTGAGCGCGGTGCCGAAACCCTTGCACCAGTGACGCCGCTGCCCGTCACCAGTCTAATCGGGGTGCGCTCGTAAAAATTTCGGCAATTTTTCATTTATTATATATGTATATATAAAGCAAGTACCTACGTATTACATAATAAAAATAATCAGGCATTGAATTTAAAATCAATAATTTTGTCGGTTCGTTTGTAAAAATTTTGTCTATTTTCTGTTTTGAACAACGAAGGAAGGAACGAAGAAGTTTTTTTTTTTTACTACGTACCTAGGTATTTAGATAGAAGAAAAGAAAGTATAAATTACATAAGGCCGCCTTAGGTATAATAATATAACAGTGTGAACAAACTTTAACGTGAGTTGATTTGAAGAACCAGACTGCGACAAATCCGATATTTTGAAACATGCACCGCCATCTAGTATCTATAGATGACTATGAATCTGAATAATATAGTACTTATAAGGTGACTTTAATTTATGCAGCAAAACTTATACTGGAGGCTTGGTAGGTGATCAGCAGTAACACCGATCGGAGCTTGTGGGCACTGAGAGAACTTACCGAGTCTTCAGTAAGAGTTAGAGTTTGGTTGTACATTTTTCGTTTTCAGACCCAGATAACGCACGCACGGACTCGCTTCATCCATCGAGGTAGGTAGGTAAGTAAGTAAATTTTCATAATTATTTATTTATTTAAATAACCTAGACTTTTACAGATCACTGTAATCACATTGAATGGGGGGACGCTCGGAATCAGACGCGTTCTTTGTAATAATATTATTATATAGGTAAGGTACGTAGAGACGTGTTGTCACAGTAGTATAGAAACTCGTTTAAAACTGAAATATTTGCGGCCCTGAAAAGGGCCTTTTTTTATATCGTCGAAGCGAGCGGCGATGTCAATGGAAAGGGTTTAACCGCCGAAACCGTAGAGGGTGCGGCCCTGACGTTTCAGAGCGTACACGACGTCCATGGCGGTGACGGTCTTCCTCTTCGCGTGCTCCGTGTAGGTGACTGCGTCACGGATCACGTTCTCGAGGAACACCTTCAGGACACCGCGGGTCTCCTCGTAGATCAGACCGGAGATACGCTTGACACCGCCACGGCGGGCCAGACGACGGATCGCGGGCTTCGTGATACCCTGGATGTTATCACGCAGCACCTTCCTGTGACGCTTCGCGCCTCCTTTCCCCAGACCTTTTCCTCCCTTGCCGCGACCGGTCATCTTGCTGTGCTAACAAAGTTGAACGAACGAAATGAATGCGAACCGACCGACTGCTTGTGCACCGCACGAAATACTGTCGACTACGCCCAACTACTACGACTTTTATATATAGGTGGAGCGGGCCGAGCGAGACAGGGTACAGTGTGCGATGGAGATGCAAATAGATGAATGGAAAAAGAAACGAACGATGTTACGAAAAAACGAAAAATTTGGACAAAGCAAAAGTTTTTAATTAATTATAAATAATATACCTAAATGTAATAAACCAACCTACTAATATCTACCTACATAATTATCTTTATATGCTTTCAGCATCGAATACACAATAATTTACCTTCAAGTAAGTAGGTACATACATATTTAGATTTCTTTCGTTTTAATTTTTCCCTCTAAACTTGCTAAAAGTAGGTAATTGCGCCGCGCCTATCATTGAGTATCTACTTAGTATAAAAATAAGTGGATATATAGATAGTGTATGTTATGTACTCTGATGGATGACTAGAATCGAATCGATGCGGAGTCGTTAGAGAAACATGTGTAACAGTGAATAGTTTGTGGCCCTGAAAAGGGCCTTTTTTTGCGAACAAAAGCAAGCGCGACTTAAGCACGCTCGCCACGGATTCGGCGCGCCAGTTGGATGTCCTTGGGCATGATGGTGACACGTTTTGCGTGGATGGCGCAAAGGTTCGTGTCCTCGAAGAGACCGACGAGGTACGCCTCGCTAGCCTCCTGGAGGGCCATCACGGCGGAGCTCTGGAAACGCAGATCGGTCTTGAAGTCCTGAGCGATTTCACGCACGAGACGCTGGAACGGCAGCTTGCGGATCAGGAGCTCAGTGCTCTTCTGGTAACGACGGATCTCACGGAGAGCGACGGTTCCGGGCCTGTAGCGATGGGGTTTCTTAACACCGCCGGTGGCCGGTGCACTCTTACGAGCTGCCTTCGTGGCTAGCTGCTTACGGGGAGCCTTGCCACCGGTGGACTTGCGGGCAGTCTGCTTGGTACGAGCCATATTTTTCTTCTATCTAACCGAACGAACGAGCGAGCGACGCGACGGGCACGACGTCAGACTTACGAATGATCGAAATTTTTAGAGCGCAGCGCTTAAATACTTATATATGCAGACCGGATCTCATCGGCGAAGGGGCGACTGAGAGGGGAAGGGGGGGGGGGAATAAAACAGAATAAGCTTCTCTTTTTATTTTCAAAATAAAGCCACATAGTAGGTATGTACCTATTACTGCAATCCATGTTCAGAAGTACCCCTATTTATTACTTAGATACATATACGATTTATGTAAGTATTTATATAATGACATTTCATTGTACTTTATGTACATACTACCTACTTATATTATATTTTCGCTCTTTCAGACAGGAGTGAGTGAGTATTTATTCGGTTAAATCATGACTACCAGGTGTCAGTATAAAAATTTAATCTTACACGTAATAATTATTATGTATATCTCTATATTATGTGAACTTATAATAATAAATTAAGAGAGAGAGACGTTGCGTCTGTCTGAGAAACTGAACAGTAGAACGTTTTTGTGGCCCTGAAAAGGGCCGTTTGAACAGTACGGAGTACGGAGGAAGGAGGGAGCACACCTCACTTGGAGCTAGTGTACTTGGTGACGGCCTTGGTACCCTCACTGACGGCGTGCTTGGCGAGCTCACCGGGCAGCAGGAGTCTCACAGAGGTCTGCACCTCCCTAGATGTGATCGTCGATCGCTTGTTGTAGTGAGCGAGACGGGATGCCTCCGCAGCGATGCGCTCGAAGATGTCGTTCACGAACGAGTTCATGATGGACATCGCCTTCGAGGAGATACCGGTGTCCGGATGGACCTGCTTCAGCACCTTGTAGATGTAAATGGCGTAGCTCTCCTTCCTCTTGTGCTTCTTCTTTTTCTTGTCTGACTTGGAGATGTTCTTCTGGGCTTTGCCAGATTTTTTGGCGGCTTTACCGCTTGTCTTCGGTGGCATGGTGTACTGTTAGAGCGGCGAACGTGCGACTGACTAAAATTTTTAAATTTTTAGCTTTTATACGATCGCAGCCCATGCTCTAGTGCCTCGAACACCGATACGAGGGCGACCGACCAATCACGCGACGCGTAACGGGTATAGCACTATTATACCTGTCTCCCTCTTGGCGTTTCTTTTTATACACACACACACCTAGATTGTTTCAGAAAATGTTTTGATGTGATTTAAAAAACAGATCAGATCAGACCTATTTATGTACATTACCTATGCAAGTAGTTTCATCACTTGTTCTCACAGGCCTGTCTATATACGTGTTTGGTTCAATTAGGATTTAAGTTGTTATGCACATGACTGTTTATGTAGGTAACTACTATTATACCCGTATAATAATAATAATTTGTTAATTTTTGGAGAATATTTATAATTGTATATAATATAACATTGTATAATGTTCAGTTATTGTAAAGATAGTAGTAGGTAAGTAAAGATAAATATCGTATCATTAGAGTTTAGCAGAGCATTAATCGATTTTCTCTATCATACTTATTATCTGCTTTGTAACCGCCTAATTAGGTTTTGGCAAAGTATGTAGTGTTAATTTAATAATTATATTAAAATCAAGTGCAAGTCCTGCAAAGAAACAAGTAAGTATACGGAATAGTTTTGTGGCCCTGAAAAGGGCCTTTTTGTCGGAAACAACAACCGGTGGGGTCTCGTTTAAGCCTTCTTCTCGGTCTTCTTGGGCAGAAGGACGGCCTGGATGTTCGGCAGGACACCGCCCTGAGCGATGGTAACGCCGGACAAGAGCTTGTTCAGCTCCTCGTCGTTACGGATGGCGAGCTGCAAGTGACGGGGGATGATCCTGGTCTTCTTGTTGTCGCGTGCCGCGTTGCCAGCCAATTCGAGAACTTCAGCGGCCAGATATTCCATGACGGCGGCCAAGTACACCGGCGCTCCGGCACCGACGCGCTCAGCGTAATTGCCCTTGCGGAGCAGCCTGTGGATACGTCCCACCGGGAACTGGAGACCGGCACGGTTGGAACGGGACTTTGCCTTTCCCTTGACTTTACCGCCCTTTCCGCGTCCGGACATGTCGAAAGATATAAAAACGTTTACAGGAGAACGCGCGCGCGCAACGTGCGAGCGAGCGACGAGCAGATAATGAATCCGAATGCGTTTGCGAAATGCCGCTTTATTTATATAGTCGAGCACCGTACTCGCGGCGAGTGACGATCGCTACGATACGTAGAGAGAGCGAGAGAGAAATAGAGGGAGAGAGACGCGTGTCACATAAAATGTTATAGTAGGTAGGTATATGATGTTAGACCATTATAAAGTTTCAGCTGAGGCAGTTGATTGATTACATACGTAACGTAGTGTAGTAGCATTTAAAATAACGTTGTTCTAAGTGTTACTGTATAAGTTTATATGCTATCTTGTATGAGGTGTATTTCACTTCTTCGTTTATTAGTGTACTTTGTCATTACTTATATACCTTCCGATACTTAGTACTTTGTGTACTTAGGTGTATTATGTATGTACAGTAGTACACCTACATAATGTGTGTAGGTTAATTATATACGGACGGACGAGACGAAAAGTCTGCTATAGAAACGAAAGTTGTTTGAATGTTTTGATAGCCCTGAAAAGGGCTTTTGGTGCTCGAGATGAGCAAGCGAGCGAGTCAGCTCGGAGAGAGAGGGTGACGGGTCCGGAGGGACGTCATCTTCACACCGTGCGCCGGCCGCTCGTGTATCCAGGTTTTGATAGGACATGGCGACGACGACGACGACGACGACGACGACGACGACGACGACGACGACGACGACGAGGAGTTTACTTCTTCGAAACTTTCTTTGCCGCCGGTTTGGCCTTCGGAGCGGTGACTTTTTTAGGTTTGGGAGCTTTCGGTTTCCTGGTCGGGGGTTTGGCGGTTTTCTTAGCCTTCGGAGTGGCGCTCTTGGCCTTGCTGCTGGCCTTGACGGGCGTGGCGGTTTTTTTCGCAGGCTTCTTTTTGGCAGCTTTCTTCTCCTTGATCGCCGCCGTTGTGGACTTCGCCTTCGAGGGAGATGCGGGAGCAGTCTTCCTCTTGGTGGCCCCCGCTGACGCGGCCTTTTTCGTTGTTTGCTTTTTAGCGGCGGCTGCGGACGGACGGCCGGCCTTGGCGGCGGGTTTCTTGCCAGAGTTCTCTAGCTTGAACGAGCCGGAGGCTCCCTTTCCTTTGGTCTGGATGAGCGCGCCGGACTCGACGGCGCTTTTGAGGTACTTCCTGATGAACGGGGCGAGTTTCTCGGCGTCGACCTTGTACTGCGCAGCGATGTACTTCTTGATCGCCTGCAGGGACGAGCCGCTGCGCTCCTTCAGTTCCTTGATGGCGTTGTTTACCATTTCAGAGGTCTTAGGGTGCGTTGGTTTAGCCTTAGGTTTCTTCGCAGCCGTGGACGCCTTCTGTTTCTTTGCAGGGGTGGCGGGTGCCGGTGTGTCGGATGCGACTGCTGTGTCTGCCATTGTTTCAGTAGAGAAGAGATTCACTTCACAACGAATAAAAATACAGAAATTGAGAGAGAGTTGGTACGGTAACGTAACGTAGGTGTCGCCACTGTCAGGGAAAATGGACTACCCCCCATTCGGCGGCATTGCCGCACGGACACGCTACTAGTCGCAAGACGATTTCCCTTGCTCGCGGAGAGAAGTTTTCACTAACATGCTTTCGATTAAATCGGTTTTTACAGAGAATTTAGAAGAATTCAGATGATTATATTCATTGTTAAATCGAGTTAGGATAGTTGTCGGTTCGACAGATATAGAGATAGGTACGTAGGATGCGGTGTAAGGGAATGGAAAGTGAACGGAGTCGCGGAGTCGGTTCGAGTGCGATGCCGTGATCGGAGTTTTCTTAGATTTTTCACATAAAATGTATATAAAAATAGTAAATGGGGAGTCGGTGTGTTAAAAGGGAAGACCCCTGCACCATCGGTGTGCGTCAGTAGGTATATTAGTCGGTGGAGGTGCTGTTGCGCTCGGCGTGCGTCTTGTGGAGTCGAGCGGGCACCGCCGCGCCGTCTCGTCGTCCACGATGTCTGTGTACGCGGTGGTGGTGGTGGTGCACTCGGGCCGGCGGCTGGTCTGCAGGTGCTGCAGGGAAGGAAGGACACGGGAGGAGAGATCGAATGAATCTGAAGAAGAAGAAGATCACAGGTGTTCACCGTAAAATAACCATCGAGGACGCGACGCGACGGCAACGGCAACGCTCCACCTCTCCTTCCTGGTTTCTATCTGACTGACTGAGTTCGTCTATCGTCTATCTATAGACAGAAGAGACGTTAATTATCAAAATTAGATGAAATAATTGGTAAACTAGGTAGTGTACTTACCTCTAAAAAAAAAAAGGTTCAAAGTTGAAGTTGGTTTAAACTTAGGTAGGTAGTTGTTTCATAGTTGTATTTTGGCTAGATAGGAAATAAGTACTTTCAGTTTTTAACAAATAAAATAAGTACCTTTAGTCTGTTCGCTCGTAAAAATATTGGCTACTTTCAGTTTGGGAACAAATAAGTATACTTGATCAAATCTAGCAAAACTGAACACTTAAGTATGTAAGTAACCGGTCAGCTCGTAAGGATCTCGTTGATTTGAACGTAGGTAATGAATAAAGATTCAAATTTAGTCGGTTTGCTTGTAAAAAAAAAATTTCTGCTATTTGCGTATTGAAGCGATTACATGAGTTAGCAAATTGTCAAAAAAAAAAATCAAGCATTTAATCGGTACGCTCGTAAAAAATTCGGCTTTTTATGGTTTTAGGCAAGTATTAAGTTATATAAGTTTCAGTTTTTAACAAATAACTAGGTAGGTAATAAAAAAAAAAAAAAACTCAAGCGAGTACCTACCATGTATGTAAGTATTAGGTACTACCTGGGTAGACAGATGATTAAAATCAAACATTCAGTCGGTTCGCTCGTAAAAATTTTGGCTACTTTCAGTTTTCAGTTTTAAACAAAAGGTTCGCTCGTAAGGATTTCGTTTGTTTTTAACGTAGGTACTTCCATAGTAAAATCGATTCTGACGGTTCTAATTTTAGTTTCAGTGCTGTCAAAACATGAATTTTTTTCCAAAGTAATAGGTACACCTCCTACATTTAAAAATCGGTTCGCTTGTAAAAATTTCTGCTGTATCCCAATCAAAGCAAATAAATAAGTATGTATGCATGTATGTATGCGTGTATGTATGTGTGTGTGTGTGTGTGTGTGTGTGTGTGTGTGTGTGTGTGTGTGTGTGTGTGTGTATGTGTGTATGTATGTATGTATGTATGTATGTATGTATGAATGAATGAATGAATGAATGAATGAATGAATGAAATGAAAATCAAAAAAATTAATCGGCACGCTCGTAAAAATTTCGGCAATTTTTCATTTATTTAAAGCAAGTACCCACGTATTCCATCCATCCATCCATCCATCCATCCATCCATCCATCCATCCATCCATCCATCCATCCATCCATCCATCCATCCATCCATCCATCCATCCATCCATCCATCCATCCATCCATCCATCCATCCATCCATCCATCCATCCATCCATCCATCAGCATGTTTCGTCCACACATGCTGGACACATAGGCCTTTCCAGGATTTCGCCATGCTTGGTGGTCCTCCCGGAAGAAATGCCCATACTCACACACGTTGGGCAGGCGGGTTGGTGAGCGCGGTGCCGAAACCCTTGCACCAGTGACGCCGCTGCCCGTCACCAGTCTAATCGGGGTGCGCTCGTAAAAATTTCGGCAATTTTTCATTTATTATATATGTATATATAAAGCAAGTACCTACGTATTACATAATAAAAATAATCAGGCATTGAATTTAAAATCAATAATTTTGTCGGTTCGTTTGTAAAAATTTTGTCTATTTTCTGTTTTGAACAACGAAGGAAGGAACGAAGAAGTTTTTTTTTTTTACTACGTACCTAGGTATTTAGATAGAAGAAAAGAACTACTTTCAGTTTTCAGTTTTAAACAAAAGGTTCGCTCGTAAGGATTTCGTTTGTTTTTAACGTAGGTACTTCCATAGTAAAATCGATTCTGACGGTTCTAATTTTAGTTTCAGTGCTGTCAAAACATGAATTTTTTTCCAAAGTAATAGGTACACCTCCTACATTTAAAAATCGGTTCGCTTGTAAAAATTTCTGCTGTATCCCAATCAAAGCAAATAAATAAGTATGTATGCATGTATGTATGCGTGTATGTATGTGTGTGTGTGTGTGTGTGTGTGTGTGTGTGTGTGTGTGTGTGTGTGTGTGTGTGTGTGTGTATGTGTGTATGTATGTATGTATGTATGTATGTATGTATGAATGAATGAATGAATGAATGAATGAATGAATGAAATGAAAATCAAAAAAATTAATCGGCACGCTCGTAAAAATTTCGGCAATTTTTCATTTATTTAAAGCAAGTACCCACGTATTCCATCCATCCATCCATCCATCCATCCATCCATCCATCCATCCATCCATCCATCCATCCATCCATCCATCCATCCATCCATCCATCCATCCATCCATCCATCCATCCATCCATCCATCCATCCATCCATCCATCCATCCATCCATCCATCAGCATGTTTCGTCCACACATGCTGGACACATAGGCCTTTCCAGGATTTCGCCATGCTTGGTGGTCCTCCCGGAAGAAATGCCCATACTCACACACGTTGGGCAGGCGGGTTGGTGAGCGCGGTGCCGAAACCCTTGCACCAGTGACGCCGCTGCCCGTCACCAGTCTAATCGGGGTGCGCTCGTAAAAATTTCGGCAATTTTTCATTTATTATATATGTATATATAAAGCAAGTACCTACGTATTACATAATAAAAATAATCAGGCATTGAATTTAAAATCAATAATTTTGTCGGTTCGTTTGTAAAAATTTTGTCTATTTTCTGTTTTGAACAACGAAGGAAGGAACGAAGAAGTTTTTTTTTTTTACTACGTACCTAGGTATTTAGATAGAAGAAAAGAAAGTATAAATTACATAAGGCCGCCTTAGGTATAATAATATAACAGTGTGAACAAACTTTAACGTGAGTTGATTTGAAGAACCAGACTGCGACAAATCCGATATTTTGAAACATGCACCGCCATCTAGTATCTATAGATGACTATGAATCTGAATAATATAGTACTTATAAGGTGACTTTAATTTATGCAGCAAAACTTATACTGGAGGCTTGGTAGGTGATCAGCAGTAACACCGATCGGAGCTTGTGGGCACTGAGAGAACTTACCGAGTCTTCAGTAAGAGTTAGAGTTTGGTTGTACATTTTTCGTTTTCAGACCCAGATAACGCACGCACGGACTCGCTTCATCCATCGAGGTAGGTAGGTAAGTAAGTAAATTTTCATAATTATTTATTTATTTAAATAACCTAGACTTTTACAGATCACTGTAATCACATTGAATGGGGGGACGCTCGGAATCAGACGCGTTCTTTGTAATAATATTATTATATAGGTAAGGTACGTAGAGACGTGTTGTCACAGTAGTATAGAAACTCGTTTAAAACTGAAATATTTGCGGCCCTGAAAAGGGCCTTTTTTTATATCGTCGAAGCGAGCGGCGATGTCAATGGAAAGGGTTTAACCGCCGAAACCGTAGAGGGTGCGGCCCTGACGTTTCAGAGCGTACACGACGTCCATGGCGGTGACGGTCTTCCTCTTCGCGTGCTCCGTGTAGGTGACTGCGTCACGGATCACGTTCTCGAGGAACACCTTCAGGACACCGCGGGTCTCCTCGTAGATCAGACCGGAGATACGCTTGACACCGCCACGGCGGGCCAGACGACGGATCGCGGGCTTCGTGATACCCTGGATGTTATCACGCAGCACCTTCCTGTGACGCTTCGCGCCTCCTTTCCCCAGACCTTTTCCTCCCTTGCCGCGACCGGTCATCTTGCTGTGCTAACAAAGTTGAACGAACGAAATGAATGCGAACCGACCGACTGCTTGTGCACCGCACGAAATACTGTCGACTACGCCCAACTACTACGACTTTTATATATAGGTGGAGCGGGCCGAGCGAGACAGGGTACAGTGTGCGATGGAGATGCAAATAGATGAATGGAAAAAGAAACGAACGATGTTACGAAAAAACGAAAAATTTGGACAAAGCAAAAGTTTTTAATTAATTATAAATAATATACCTAAATGTAATAAACCAACCTACTAATATCTACCTACATAATTATCTTTATATGCTTTCAGCATCGAATACACAATAATTTACCTTCAAGTAAGTAGGTACATACATATTTAGATTTCTTTCGTTTTAATTTTTCCCTCTAAACTTGCTAAAAGTAGGTAATTGCGCCGCGCCTATCATTGAGTATCTACTTAGTATAAAAATAAGTGGATATATAGATAGTGTATGTTATGTACTCTGATGGATGACTAGAATCGAATCGATGCGGAGTCGTTAGAGAAACATGTGTAACAGTGAATAGTTTGTGGCCCTGAAAAGGGCCTTTTTTTGCGAACAAAAGCAAGCGCGACTTAAGCACGCTCGCCACGGATTCGGCGCGCCAGTTGGATGTCCTTGGGCATGATGGTGACACGTTTTGCGTGGATGGCGCAAAGGTTCGTGTCCTCGAAGAGACCGACGAGGTACGCCTCGCTAGCCTCCTGGAGGGCCATCACGGCGGAGCTCTGGAAACGCAGATCGGTCTTGAAGTCCTGAGCGATTTCACGCACGAGACGCTGGAACGGCAGCTTGCGGATCAGGAGCTCAGTGCTCTTCTGGTAACGACGGATCTCACGGAGAGCGACGGTTCCGGGCCTGTAGCGATGGGGTTTCTTAACACCGCCGGTGGCCGGTGCACTCTTACGAGCTGCCTTCGTGGCTAGCTGCTTACGGGGAGCCTTGCCACCGGTGGACTTGCGGGCAGTCTGCTTGGTACGAGCCATATTTTTCTTCTATCTAACCGAACGAACGAGCGAGCGACGCGACGGGCACGACGTCAGACTTACGAATGATCGAAATTTTTAGAGCGCAGCGCTTAAATACTTATATATGCAGACCGGATCTCATCGGCGAAGGGGCGACTGAGAGGGGAAGGGGGGGGGAATAAAACAGAATAAGCTTCTCTTTTTATTTTCAAAATAAAGCCACATAGTAGGTATGTACCTATTACTGCAATCCATGTTCAGAAGTACCCCTATTTATTACTTAGATACATATACGATTTATGTAAGTATTTATATAATGACATTTCATTGTACTTTATGTACATACTACCTACTTATATTATATTTTCGCTCTTTCAGACAGGAGTGAGTGAGTATTTATTCGGTTAAATCATGACTACCAGGTGTCAGTATAAAAATTTAATCTTACACGTAATAATTATTATGTATATCTCTATATTATGTGAACTTATAATAATAAATTAAGAGAGAGAGACGTTGCGTCTGTCTGAGAAACTGAACAGTAGAACGTTTTTGTGGCCCTGAAAAGGGCCGTTTGAACAGTACGGAGTACGGAGGAAGGAGGGAGCACACCTCACTTGGAGCTAGTGTACTTGGTGACGGCCTTGGTACCCTCACTGACGGCGTGCTTGGCGAGCTCACCGGGCAGCAGGAGTCTCACAGAGGTCTGCACCTCCCTAGATGTGATCGTCGATCGCTTGTTGTAGTGAGCGAGACGGGATGCCTCCGCAGCGATGCGCTCGAAGATGTCGTTCACGAACGAGTTCATGATGGACATCGCCTTCGAGGAGATACCGGTGTCCGGATGGACCTGCTTCAGCACCTTGTAGATGTAAATGGCGTAGCTCTCCTTCCTCTTGTGCTTCTTCTTTTTCTTGTCTGACTTGGAGATGTTCTTCTGGGCTTTGCCAGATTTTTTGGCGGCTTTACCGCTTGTCTTCGGTGGCATGGTGTACTGTTAGAGCGGCGAACGTGCGACTGACTAAAATTTTTAAATTTTTAGCTTTTATACGATCGCAGCCCATGCTCTAGTGCCTCGAACACCGATACGAGGGCGACCGACCAATCACGCGACGCGTAACGGGTATAGCACTATTATACCTGTCTCCCTCTTGGCGTTTCTTTTTATACACACACACACCTAGATTGTTTCAGAAAATGTTTTGATGTGATTTAAAAAACAGATCAGATCAGACCTATTTATGTACATTACCTATGCAAGTAGTTTCATCACTTGTTCTCACAGGCCTGTCTATATACGTGTTTGGTTCAATTAGGATTTAAGTTGTTATGCACATGACTGTTTATGTAGGTAACTACTATTATACCCGTATAATAATAATAATTTGTTAATTTTTGGAGAATATTTATAATTGTATATAATATAACATTGTATAATGTTCAGTTATTGTAAAGATAGTAGTAGGTAAGTAAAGATAAATATCGTATCATTAGAGTTTAGCAGAGCATTAATCGATTTTCTCTATCATACTTATTATCTGCTTTGTAACCGCCTAATTAGGTTTTGGCAAAGTATGTAGTGTTAATTTAATAATTATATTAAAATCAAGTGCAAGTCCTGCAAAGAAACAAGTAAGTATACGGAATAGTTTTGTGGCCCTGAAAAGGGCCTTTTTGTCGGAAACAACAACCGGTGGGGTCTCGTTTAAGCCTTCTTCTCGGTCTTCTTGGGCAGAAGGACGGCCTGGATGTTCGGCAGGACACCGCCCTGAGCGATGGTAACGCCGGACAAGAGCTTGTTCAGCTCCTCGTCGTTACGGATGGCGAGCTGCAAGTGACGGGGGATGATCCTGGTCTTCTTGTTGTCGCGTGCCGCGTTGCCAGCCAATTCGAGAACTTCAGCGGCCAGATATTCCATGACGGCGGCCAAGTACACCGGCGCTCCGGCACCGACGCGCTCAGCGTAATTGCCCTTGCGGAGCAGCCTGTGGATACGTCCCACCGGGAACTGGAGACCGGCACGGTTGGAACGGGACTTTGCCTTTCCCTTGACTTTACCGCCCTTTCCGCGTCCGGACATGTCGAAAGATATAAAAACGTTTACAGGAGAACGCGCGCGCGCAACGTGCGAGCGAGCGACGAGCAGATAATGAATCCGAATGCGTTTGTTTTTTTTTTTTTTTTTTTTTTTTTTTTTTTTTTTTGTGATTGATTTTTATTGCTGTTGGCCTTTTGGCCTTTACGGCTTTACCTTAATAATGAGGGGGACAGAGAGTACCCAACCTCAAAGTTCAAAGTTCAAAGTTTATTTTTCAAAAGTTCGTGATAATGTATATTATTATTATGTGTGTGCCCCGAGGCGGGCTAAGATCGCGCTTAAGGTGGGAGCGATGTGCGAGTTGGAGAGAAACGACCTGGCACGTACTTATAGCGTGTGTCGTTGCGAAGTAACCAAATGCGCCGCCGCCGCAATGAGTCAGGCGTCAGCGGGATATTGAGTTGGGAGCTATTTTTAGACCGCCTTCGTCTACGAGGACGGTATAGGTATAATGGTGAAGTGGGGTTCGTCCTATTATGGTCAGGGGGATTTAAAGGGTTAAGCTTTTTTGTCAAGTCGTCATCTGAGTCAAGTAATATATCTCTGGGACGCCTGCGTGGTTTTGAGACGTTTTGTCTTGCTTCGTAATCCGAAGCGAACCTGATAAGGGGATTAGGGTGGTGTGTGGCTTTGTCAAAATATCGTATGGATATTTGTTTCATAAAACTACGAACAGTAGGGATTTTTAAATCTTTGTGTAGATTATAGTTCCTCACGTACCAGGGGGCGCCTGTGGCTTTACGGAGGGTTTTGTTTTGGACGACTTGCAGTTTGTTTATGTGAGTTTTTGCCGCTTGGGCGAAGACGACACTTGCATAAGTGAAAATCGGACGCACGCATGTCAAGTATAGTCTGACTTTATTGCGTAAAGCGAGTTTGCTTTTTGAATTAATGAGCGGGGAGAGTCTACCTAAAATAAATTTGGCACGATCACACACTTTTTTTATGTGAGGGGCGAAGGTGAGTCGGTTATCTAGAGTGACCCCGAGGTACTTGACTTGCTTAGACCAAGGGATAGCTTGGCCAAACAGTGTAATATTTGTGAGACTACTTAATACGTCATCAGTAACGTAAGTATTGAAATAGATAGCTGCGCTTTTTTCGGGATTAAGTTCAACCCGCCATTTTTTGAACCAATCTCCCAGGAGCGTAACAGCTGTTTGAAGTCGTCTAATTACCGCTTCTTTGTTTCTGCCTGTATAATAGAGGGCTGTGTCGTCAGCGAAGAGGGCAAGTTGGACGTTATGGTGCCGTGGGATATCACTTGTAAATAGTGAGAAAAGTAGGGGGGAGAGCACTGAACCTTGAGGCACGCCTGATTGGATGGGGCGGGGCTTAGAGTGGGAGCCCTCTACTCGGTACCTAAATTTCCGATTTGTTAGAAAATCATGTATGATTAAAACTAGCCTGTCCGGGAGACCGAAGGTGAATAATTTAAAAATGAGACCATTGTGCCAGACTTTATCAAAAGCCTTTGCTACGTCGAAGAACAAAGCACCCGTGCCTCTGGGGTTCTGTTTTTGTTGGAAACCATTTTTTATGGCTTCGGTTATTCTGTGTACTTGTTGTACGCAAGAATGACCGGATCTGAAACCGAATTGCTCGTCTGGAATGAGCCCTTTGGAGGTCGCTATGTTTTTAAGTCGGGAATTTAATATACGCTCGTATATTTTACCCAGTGACTTAAGAAGACTAATTGGGCGGTAACTAGACGGGACTGTTTTGTCTTTGCCTGGCTTGTGGATGCCGATGACGTCAGCCTCCTTCCACGAATCTGGGAACATGCAGTTTGCTATCGCTGTATTCATAATAGCGACGAGAATTACTAGCAAGGGGTATGAGAGAGACTTCAGTATACGGTTTGAGATACCGTCCGAGCCTGGAGCCTTCTTGGATTTAAGGTCCTTTATTATTTGAGAAACCTCGTTTACGGTAACAGGGTCTATGGAGTCCTTGGGTGGGGAGGAAGATTTCTTATATACTTCGCTGTCAATGAAGTCAATGTGTGTCTGATCAGTCAGTGATTCTGATGGAGTGCACTGGTTCTCGAGGCTGTCGGCCAGGCACTCAGCCTTTTCGACGTCCTCGAAAGCCACTGTTTTGTCAGCCCGGGTGAGGGCAGGAATGTCCACAACAGTGTCAGATTTAAGAGAGCGGGCTAGCCGCCAGTAGGCCTGGTGATTGGGTGTTATTTCGGATAAGAGTTCGTCCCATTTCTGGCCTCTATGCTCTTTAATTTTATCCTTCACTTGCCTCTGGAGAGAGCGAAGTTTTATCCTGTTATCTTGAGAGGGGAAGAAGTCATGAGCGCGAGTGGCTGCTTTCTTTTCCCTAATTAAGTCCTTGATATCGTCAGGGAGAGCAAACTTCTTGTGGGAGGTTCCGTCTGTTTGTTTTGTGCAGTCCTTAAGGGAGTCTTGTAGATGTTCTGTAAATTTAATTATGGCTAAATTAACGTCGTGTCTAGTACTAATTTCAGTGGGTATGTTAGTCAGTTCCGTCGGCAGGGGGTCATTTTTTAGGGATCTATGTAATTTAGCCCAGTCCGTTATAGTAATGGTCGGGGGGGGGGTGTTGGTCGGAAGCCCAAGCTCCGTGGTCACTGGTCTGTGGTCGGAGACAAGTTCGTGATGAACTTCTATACTCTTGAGGGGGAGGAGTATATTTTTTAGAATCATAATGTCTAGAGTGTCGCCGGGAGAGTTGGGCCAAGCTTTTGGATAGTGAGTTGGTCTCATAGGGGCAATTATGTCAAATTGCAATTTGTCACGTATTTCAGCTAACCTAGTTCCGTTAGTATTGAGCACTCTGCTGTTCCAGCTAGGGTGTTTACTGTTGAAATCCCCGGTTAAGAGAACCGAGTCTCCCATTTTTAATAGGGATGAAATGTCAGACTCCTCCATTTGCCTATGTACCTTGACAGAGCCCTGTCTTTGGTAACATGAGGCTATGGTAATTGTAGGATGGCCAGTCATGGCAATGCGACATACACTAGCTTCGATGTTTTGAAGAGGAGGGGTGTCTACGGGCGAGACGTGAAGATGTCGGCGGTAGTAAATGGCAGTACCTCCCATTCTACCGCTTAACCTGTCCTGTCTATATAACTTATAGTTACTAATATTTGGGTTACGGTGCTTGGGCTTCAGGAAAGTCTCTTGGACTAGAAAAATGTCAATTTGATGGTCATAGAGAAATTTGGCTACTAAGTCTCTCTGGTCTCTAAGTCCGTCGGCATTAAAATAAGCCAACTTTATTGTGCGGGGTTTGACTCTACTGGGTGTATTACACATTGTGGTTGATAGAGTTGGTGGCGAGGATGGACTTTATTTGTCCGATCATATGCCTGTGTTCGCGGTATGCTCTAAACACAGCAGCGGCGTCTTGTTTAACTTGGGCCGAGTCGATTTTGAATAGAAATTCATCGATTTCGTCCGGGTCGATCTCCATTAGCGTGTTAAGCAGTGGAGTAAGAATGTCAGTCGGCGGGGGGCGTGCGGGCGGCGGCGACGGGCGGGAGGGGGGCGCGAGGAAAGCTTTAAAAGCTTTCGATTGATGCGGCAGCTCCGTTGCCTGGCGGGCGGGCGGTGCGGGGCGGGTGACCGCGGGGGGCGCGGCACTGCGCTGCGGGCTTTGTGCCGAGGCGACGGCGGGGGGTGAGAGGGGTAGGGGGGGGAAATTTTGGGAGTTTGCATTGTTTGCATTGAAATTCAGGGGCTTTGCCCATGCATTTGAACGGTTGATCGGCTGAGGGATCAGTCGATTTGGGTTTTTGTTCTGAGGGAGGGAGGGAGGTTTAAGAGGGCCGCGAGCGGGTCCTCTCACCTGAGGGCGTGGGCGGTGTGGGCAACCACCGTATGAGGCGGTGTGGCCTAGGGTTCCGCAGTTTACACATCCCGGTTGTTCTGTGCAGTCTTGGGGGTTTTTTGGGCGGGTACATTTGGAATAGTGGTGATCCCCGAGACACTTTACGCATCTGGGGTCCCTGTGACAATTTCTAGAAGCGTGCCCGTACAGCTGACAGTTGTGGCACTGTAGGGGGCTTGACTTTTTATTGGGCTTTTCGATTTTTATGCCAGATATTTGGCATACATCGGAGATGTTGAATATTTGTTTACCCTCAGGGGAGAGTTCAACAATGACCAGTATGAGGTCGTACGGGAGCTTTGATTTACCGTTGTACATACGGTGAATTTCAATGACCGGGATAGCTTTATTTGATTTGAGGTCCGATAGTATTTCCTCAGGCTGAATTTCTTTGGGAACCCCTCGGATCACGACCCTGAGGCGCCTGTCCTCAGGGAGTGTCCAGTGGTGATATTTGATGTCTTCTGCATCAAGAAACTTGGTGAGCGCCCGGTGGTCGTTCGAAGTAGGGACCTGAACAAGGATTCCTTGCTCGACGTTCCTAGCCTTTGTGAATTGGATTTTGCGCTCGGCAAGCGCGCTAGTTATGGCTAGCCATCTGCCTTTATTTGCAATGCAAAGTTGAGGCGGAGAAGATCGGCGGGCGACGGCGGGGGGGCCGGCAGCACGCGGGGACGGGGGGGCGCCGGCTTGCGCGGGCGGGGGCGTAGAGCGACCGTTATGACTCTTGCTCGCGTCGGCGGAAGCGCGAGGCGAGCGCGGGGGGATCGGGGGGAGCGGGGACCTGCTCGAGATGGCGGTTGGTGTGTTTCCCGCCGCTTTTTTGGTTTTGGGGGCCCTTTGTCGTTTAACCGACTTGCCCTTACGTTTCTTGCCGGGGGTGATAAACCCGTCGGCAGAGGATGAAGAAGATGAGACGTCACCGTCCTCATTGGAGGTCTCAGTGAGACCATTGAAGGAATTCGAGGGATCCTCAAATGTCATTTCGACATCGTGAGATCCCCGAGAAGCGGGGTTCGCGTCCGAGCAAGACGTGTTGGGGAGGCACTGTTCTAACGGGATTACCGTTGGAGACAATACAGGGTCATTTTGCTGATAGGCCGGGGAGGCCGGAGAGAATAGGGACTGTGAGAATTTTACTACTTCCTCGGGGTACCTCTCCTTGAGGTACTTGAGGAGCTCTGAGTCGACCGAGGACAAGTTATCCATAATTGGAATCGAAATACGGGACGGGAAATAAGGGAATGAGTCCTTCCCTACCTGACGGTAGGGAGGTAGCGAAACCTAACGTTGGTGTGTACCTATCGTGTCGCGCGATTCACTGACCCACCTCAACGCAATCCTATCCGACTCGTTACCACTACACGGCACTTAGTTTTGATTTGACACTTCACTTCACTGATCACTGTTTTATTGTCATTTTTAAAGGTCTTTGTTTAAAAAGTTCAAGCCGATAGTCGAGGGCGACTATCGACCGTTATTTTTGGCGCGCAAGCGAGCGCGCGCGAGGCGCGCGGCTGTGCGCGTGACGCGATGTCTGCGGGATCACCGCAGACTTGACTGAGAGAAGGCAGGCAGGGAGACCACCGTGTTGTGTTCGACGGGAAACGAGAACCCAAGGACCTCCACCATTAGTGGCGGGAGTCGAGAAAAGAAGCGTCCGTACTGCACGCGAGCGCAGAGCGGAATACTGTCGACCCCGAATGCGTTTGCGAAATGCCGCTTTATTTATATAGTCGAGCACCGTACTCGCGGCGAGTGACGATCGCTACGATACGTAGAGAGAGCGAGAGAGAAATAGAGGGAGAGAGACGCGTGTCACATAAAATGTTATAGTAGGTAGGTATATGATGTTAGACCATTATAAAGTTTCAGCTGAGGCAGTTGATTGATTACATACGTAACGTAGTGTAGTAGCATTTAAAATAACGTTGTTCTAAGTGTTACTGTATAAGTTTATATGCTATCTTGTATGAGGTGTATTTCACTTCTTCGTTTATTAGTGTACTTTGTCATTACTTATATACCTTCCGATACTTAGTACTTTGTGTACTTAGGTGTATTATGTATGTACAGTAGTACACCTACATAATGTGTGTAGGTTAATTATATACGGACGGACGAGACGAAAAGTCTGCTATAGAAACGAAAGTTGTTTGAATGTTTTGATAGCCCTGAAAAGGGCTTTTGGTGCTCGAGATGAGCAAGCGAGCGAGTCAGCTCGGAGAGAGAGGGTGACGGGTCCGGAGGGACGTCATCTTCACACCGTGCGCCGGCCGCTCGTGTATCCAGGTTTTGATAGGACATGGCGACGACGACGACGACGACGACGACGACGACGACGACGACGACGAGGAGTTTACTTCTTCGAAACTTTCTTTGCCGCCGGTTTGGCCTTCGGAGCGGTGACTTTTTTAGGTTTGGGAGCTTTCGGTTTCCTGGTCGGGGGTTTGGCGGTTTTCTTAGCCTTCGGAGTGGCGCTCTTGGCCTTGCTGCTGGCCTTGACGGGCGTGGCGGTTTTTTTCGCAGGCTTCTTTTTGGCAGCTTTCTTCTCCTTGATCGCCGCCGTTGTGGACTTCGCCTTCGAGGGAGATGCGGGAGCAGTCTTCCTCTTGGTGGCCCCCGCTGACGCGGCCTTTTTCGTTGTTTGCTTTTTAGCGGCGGCTGCGGACGGACGGCCGGCCTTGGCGGCGGGTTTCTTGCCAGAGTTCTCTAGCTTGAACGAGCCGGAGGCTCCCTTTCCTTTGGTCTGGATGAGCGCGCCGGACTCGACGGCGCTTTTGAGGTACTTCCTGATGAACGGGGCGAGTTTCTCGGCGTCGACCTTGTACTGCGCAGCGATGTACTTCTTGATCGCCTGCAGGGACGAGCCGCTGCGCTCCTTCAGTTCCTTGATGGCGTTGTTTACCATTTCAGAGGTCTTAGGGTGCGTTGGTTTAGCCTTAGGTTTCTTCGCAGCCGTGGACGCCTTCTGTTTCTTTGCAGGGGTGGCGGGTGCCGGTGTGTCGGATGCGACTGCTGTGTCTGCCATTGTTTCAGTAGAGAAGAGATTCACTTCACAACGAATAAAAATACAGAAATTGAGAGAGAGTTGGTACGGTAACGTAACGTAGGTGTCGCCACTGTCAGGGAAAATGGACTACCCCCCATTCGGCGGCATTGCCGCACGGACACGCTACTAGTCGCAAGACGATTTCCCTTGCTCGCGGAGAGAAGTTTTCACTAACATGCTTTCGATTAAATCGGTTTTTACAGAGAATTTAGAAGAATTCAGATGATTATATTCATTGTTAAATCGAGTTAGGATAGTTGTCGGTTCGACAGATATAGAGATAGGTACGTAGGATGCGGTGTAAGGGAATGGAAAGTGAACGGAGTCGCGGAGTCGGTTCGAGTGCGATGCCGTGATCGGAGTTTTCTTAGATTTTTCACATAAAATGTATATAAAAATAGTAAATGGGGAGTCGGTGTGTTAAAAGGGAAGACCCCTGCACCATCGGTGTGCGTCAGTAGGTATATTAGTCGGTGGAGGTGCTGTTGCGCTCGGCGTGCGTCTTGTGGAGTCGAGCGGGCACCGCCGCGCCGTCTCGTCGTCCACGATGTCTGTGTACGCGGTGGTGGTGGTGGTGCACTCGGGCCGGCGGCTGGTCTGCAGGTGCTGCAGCAGGCAGGCGATGGCGATGGCAATGCAGGGAAGGAAGGAAGGAAGGAAGGAAGGACACGGGAGGAGAGATCGAATGAATCTGAAGAAGAAGATCACAGGTGTTCACCGTAAAATAACCATCGAGGACGCGACGCGACGGCAACGGCAACGCTCCACCTCTCCTTCCTGGTTTCTATCTGACTGACTGAGTTCGTCTATCGTCTATCTATAGACAGAAGAGACGTTAATTATCAAAATTAGATGAAATAATTGGTAAACTAGGTAGTGTACTTACCTCTAAAAAAAAAAAGGTTCAAAGTTGAAGTTGGTTTAAACTTAGGTAGGTAGTTGTTTCATAGTTGTATTTTGGCTAGATAGGAAATAAGTACTTTCAGTTTTTAACAAATAAAATAAGTACCTTTAGTCTGTTCGCTCGTAAAAATATTGGCTACTTTCAGTTTGGGAACAAATAAGTATACTTGATCAAATCTAGCAAAACTGAACACTTAAGTATGTAAGTAACCGGTCAGCTCGTAAGGATCTCGTTGATTTGAACGTAGGTAATGAATAAAGATTCAAATTTAGTCGGTTTGCTTGTAAAAAAAAAATTTCTGCTATTTGCGTATTGAAGCGATTACATGAGTTAGCAAATTGTCAAAAAAAAAAATCAAGCATTTAATCGGTACGCTCGTAAAAAATTCGGCTTTTTATGGTTTTAGGCAAGTATTAAGTTATATAAGTTTCAGTTTTTAACAAATAACTAGGTAGGTAATAAAAAAAAAAAAAACTCAAGCGAGTACCTACCATGTATGTAAGTATTAGGTACTACCTGGGTAGACAGATGATTAAAATCAAACATTCAGTCGGTTCGCTCGTAAAAATTTTGGCTACTTTCAGTTTTCAGTTTTAAACAAAAGGTTCGCTCGTAAGGATTTCGTTTGTTTTTAACGTAGGTACTTCCATAGTAAAATCGATTCTGACGGTTCTAATTTTAGTTTCAGTGCTGTCAAAACATGAATTTTTTTCCAAAGTAATAGGTACACCTCCTACATTTAAAAATCGGTTCGCTTGTAAAAATTTCTGCTGTATCCCAATCAAAGCAAATAAATAAATAAATAAATAAGTATGTATGTATGTGTGTGTGTGTGTGTGTGTGTGTGTGTGTGTGTGTGTGTGTGTGTGTGTGTGTGTGTGTGTGTGTGTGTGTGTATGTGTGTATGTATGTATGTATGTATGTATGTATGTATGTATGTATGAATGAATGAATGAATGAATGAATGAATGAATGAATGAATGAATGAAATGAAAATCAAAAAAATTAATCGGCACGCTCGTAAAAATTTCGGCAATTTTTCATTTATTTAAAGCAAGTACCCACGTATTCCATCCATCCATCCATCCATCCATCCATCCATCCATCAGCATGTTTCGTCCACACATGCTGGACACATAGGCCTTTCCAGGATTTCGCCATGCTTGGTGGTCCTCCCGGAAGAAATGCCCATACTCACACACGTTGGGCAGGCGGGTTGGTGAGCGCGGTGCCGAAACCCTTGCACCAGTGACGCCGCTGCCCGTCACCAGTCTAATCGGGGTGCGCTCGTAAAAATTTCGGCAATTTTTCATTTATTATATATGTATATATAAAGCAAGTACCTACGTATTACATAATAAAAATAATCAGGCATTGAATTTAAAATCAATAATTTTGTCGGTTCGTTTGTAAAAATTTTGTCTATTTTCTGTTTTGAACAACGAAGGAAGGAACGAAGAAGTTTTTTTTTTTTACTACGTACCTAGGTATTTAGATAGAAGAAAAGAAAGTATAAATTACATAAGGCCGCCTTAGGTATAATAATATAACAGTGTGAACAAACTTTAACGTGAGTTGATTTGAAGAACCAGACTGCGACAAATCCGATATTTTGAAACATGCACCGCCATCTAGTATCTATAGATGACTATGAATCTGAATAATATAGTACTTATAAGGTGACTTTAATTTATGCAGCAAAACTTATACTGGAGGCTTGGTAAGTGATCAGCAGTAACACCGATCGGAGCTTGTGGGCACTGAGAGAACTTACCGAGTCTTCAGTAAGAGTTAGAGTTTGGTTGTACATTTTTCGTTTTCAGACCCAGATAACGCACGCACGGACTCGCTTCATCCATCGAGGTAGGTAGGTAAGTAAGTAAATTTTCATAATTATTTATTTATTTAAATAACCTAGACTTTTACAGATCACTGTAATCACATTGAATGGGGGGACGCTCGGAATCAGACGCGTTCTTTGTAATAATATTATTATATAGGTAAGGTACGTAGAGACGTGTTGTCACAGTAGTATAGAAACTCGTTTAAAACTGAAATATTTGCGGCCCTGAAAAGGGCCTTTTTTTATATCGTCGAAGCGAGCGGCGATGTCAATGGAAAGGGTTTAACCGCCGAAACCGTAGAGGGTGCGGCCCTGACGTTTCAGAGCGTACACGACGTCCATGGCGGTGACGGTCTTCCTCTTCGCGTGCTCCGTGTAGGTGACTGCGTCACGGATCACGTTCTCGAGGAACACCTTCAGGACACCGCGGGTCTCCTCGTAGATCAGACCGGAGATACGCTTGACACCGCCACGGCGGGCCAGACGACGGATCGCGGGCTTCGTGATACCCTGGATGTTATCACGCAGCACCTTCCTGTGACGCTTCGCGCCTCCTTTCCCCAGACCTTTTCCTCCCTTGCCGCGACCGGTCATCTTGCTGTGCTAACAAAGTTGAACGAACGAAATGAATGCGAACCGACCGACTGCTTGTGCACCGCACGAAATACTGTCGACTACGCCCAACTACTACGACTTTTATATATAGGTGGAGCGGGCCGAGCGAGACAGGGTACAGTGTGCGATGGAGATGCAAATAGATGAATGGAAAAAGAAACGAACGATGTTACGAAAAAACGAAAAATTTGGACAAAGCAAAAGTTTTTAATTAATTATAAATAATATACCTAAATGTAATAAACCAACCTACTAATATCTACCTACATAATTATCTTTATATGCTTTCAGCATCGAATACACAATAATTTACCTTCAAGTAAGTAGGTACATACATATTTAGATTTCTTTCGTTTTAATTTTTCCCTCTAAACTTGCTAAAAGTAGGTAATTGCGCCGCGCCTATCATTGAGTATCTACTTAGTATAAAAATAAGTGGATATATAGATAGTGTATGTTATGTACTCTGATGGATGACTAGAATCGAATCGATGCGGAGTCGTTAGAGAAACATGTGTAACAGTGAATAGTTTGTGGCCCTGAAAAGGGCCTTTTTTTGCGAACAAAAGCAAGCGCGACTTAAGCACGCTCGCCACGGATTCGGCGCGCCAGTTGGATGTCCTTGGGCATGATGGTGACACGTTTTGCGTGGATGGCGCAAAGGTTCGTGTCCTCGAAGAGACCGACGAGGTACGCCTCGCTAGCCTCCTGGAGGGCCATCACGGCGGAGCTCTGGAAACGCAGATCGGTCTTGAAGTCCTGAGCGATTTCACGCACGAGACGCTGGAACGGCAGCTTGCGGATCAGGAGCTCAGTGCTCTTCTGGTAACGACGGATCTCACGGAGAGCGACGGTTCCGGGCCTGTAGCGATGGGGTTTCTTAACACCGCCGGTGGCCGGTGCACTCTTACGAGCTGCCTTCGTGGCTAGCTGCTTACGGGGAGCCTTGCCACCGGTGGACTTGCGGGCAGTCTGCTTGGTACGAGCCATATTTTTCTTCTATCTAACCGAACGAACGAGCGAGCGACGCGACGGGCACGACGTCAGACTTACGAATGATCGAAATTTTTAGAGCGCAGCGCTTAAATACTTATATATGCAGACCGGATCTCATCGGCGACGGGGCGACTGAGAGGGGACGGGGGGGGGGGGAATAAAACAGAATAAGCTTCTCTTTTTATTTTCAAAATAAAGCCACATAGTAGGTATGTACCTATTACTGCAATCCATGTTCAGAAGTACCCCTATTTATTACTTAGATACATATACGATTTATGTAAGTATTTATATAATGACATTTCATTGTACTTTATGTACATACTACCTACTTATATTATATTTTCGCTCTTTCAGACAGGAGTGAGTGAGTATTTATTCGGTTAAATCATGACTACCAGGTGTCAGTATAAAAATTTAATCTTACACGTAATAATTATTATGTATATCTCTATATTATGTGAACTTATAATAATAAATTAAGAGAGAGAGACGTTGCGTCTGTCTGAGAAACTGAACAGTAGAACGTTTTTGTGGCCCTGAAAAGGGCCGTTTGAACAGTACGGAGTACGGAGGAAGGAGGGAGCACACCTCACTTGGAGCTAGTGTACTTGGTGACGGCCTTGGTACCCTCACTGACGGCGTGCTTGGCGAGCTCACCGGGCAGCAGGAGTCTCACAGAGGTCTGCACCTCCCTAGATGTGATCGTCGATCGCTTGTTGTAGTGAGCGAGACGGGATGCCTCCGCAGCGATGCGCTCGAAGATGTCGTTCACGAACGAGTTCATGATGGACATCGCCTTCGAGGAGATACCGGTGTCCGGATGGACCTGCTTCAGCACCTTGTAGATGTAAATGGCGTAGCTCTCCTTCCTCTTGTGCTTCTTCTTTTTCTTGTCTGACTTGGAGATGTTCTTCTGGGCTTTGCCAGATTTTTTGGCGGCTTTACCGCTTGTCTTCGGTGGCATGGTGTACTGTTAGAGCGGCGAACGTGCGACTGACTAAAATTTTTAAATTTTTAGCTTTTATACGATCGCAGCCCATGCTCTAGTGCCTCGAACACCGATACGAGGGCGACCGACCAATCACGCGACGCGTAACGGGTATAGCACTATTATACCTGTCTCCCTCTTGGCGTTTCTTTTTATACACACACACACCTAGATTGTTTCAGAAAATGTTTTGATGTGATTTAAAAAACAGATCAGATCAGACCTATTTATGTACATTACCTATGCAAGTAGTTTCATCACTTGTTCTCACAGGCCTGTCTATATACGTGTTTGGTTCAATTAGGATTTAAGTTGTTATGCACATGACTGTTTATGTAGGTAACTACTATTATACCCGTATAATAATAATAATTTGTTAATTTTTGGAGAATATTTATAATTGTATATAATATAACATTGTATAATGTTCAGTTATTGTAAAGATAGTAGTAGGTAAGTAAAGATAAATATCGTATCATTAGAGTTTAGCAGAGCATTAATCGATTTTCTCTATCATACTTATTATCTGCTTTGTAACCGCCTAATTAGGTTTTGGCAAAGTATGTAGTGTTAATTTAATAATTATATTAAAATCAAGTGCACGCGCCTGCAAAGAAACAAAAGTATACGGAATAGTTTTGTGGCCCTGAAAAGGGCCTTTTTGTCGGAAACAACAACCGGTGGGGTCTCGTTTAAGCCTTCTTCTCGGTCTTCTTGGGCAGAAGGACGGCCTGGATGTTCGGCAGGACACCGCCCTGAGCGATGGTAACGCCGGACAAGAGCTTGTTCAGCTCCTCGTCGTTACGGATGGCGAGCTGCAAGTGACGGGGGATGATCCTGGTCTTCTTGTTGTCGCGTGCCGCGTTGCCAGCCAATTCGAGAACTTCAGCGGCCAGATATTCCATGACGGCGGCCAAGTACACCGGCGCTCCGGCACCGACGCGCTCAGCGTAATTGCCCTTGCGGAGCAGCCTGTGGATACGTCCCACCGGGAACTGGAGACCGGCACGGTTGGAACGGGACTTTGCCTTTCCCTTGACTTTACCGCCCTTTCCGCGTCCGGACATGTCGAAAGATATAAAAACGTTTACAGGAGAACGCGCGCGCGCAACGTGCGAGCGAGCGACGAGCAGATAATGAATCCGAATGCGTTTGCGTTTTTTTTTTTTTTTTTTTTTTTTTTTGCGCCCAAGCAAAAGGCACCCTCCGGAGGTCTCGGTGGGAGGGAGGTGGAGAATGCTCATAGCATACCAACACAGCCGACTGCATTGGTTATGTGGGACTCACTAGAAGTGCCTACCCACTAAACTCCACCTAGTAAGTTGGTTTGGCCCTGGAGGGTCTTAAAACCTTTATCTGAGCGACCCACCTTTGGGGGGAAGGGGGTGCTAGCGGGGTCCTAAAGGGACATCCGCTGGGAAGGATCCCAACAGGGATCTATACTAGTTGGAGGGAAGAGCTAGGCTCTGTATGAGTGGCTCGAGCTTTTAGCTCATCATGAGCTTTTTGAAGCCTATTTAAGTCTTCTGAGAGTTTGTTAGGGGGATCGGTGAGGACGTTTCTCGGCCTTCGAACCTTGTAACGAGATATAGTCGGAGCAGTGTATGAAACTGTCTCGCGTACTAACGGATTGGGGTGTTCTTCGGCAGATTTGAAGAATGTCTCTGAAAGGGATTTCATGAATTGTTGGAGGGTGGGCAGCTCTAAGTCCCGATGGAGGTCCGCGTTGCGCACGTACCAGGGTGCATTGGCCGCTTTCCGGCAGAATAGATTTTGGGTTACCTGCATTTTGTGCAGGATATTGGGTTTCGCATGTGCGAAGACGGGGGAAGCGTACGTTAATACAGGTCGGATGCAGACCTTGTATAGTGTTCGCTTGTTTCTGAGAGACATCTTACTGTGTCTGCCTAACATGCTGTTCAGCCTGTTCAGATAGAAACGGGCTGTACGCGTCACTCTATTTATGTGAGGTTTGAAGGATAGACGAGAGTCCAGAGTGACTCCTAGATATTTGGCAGTGTTTTTCCAGGGGACTGGGGTACCTAACATGCGGAGGTTGGGGGGGGGGGTCGTAGTGAATCCTACGTTTATGGTCAAATCGGATTGCGACGCTCTTTTCAGGATTCACATCGATACGCCATCGTGCGAACCACTTTCCAAGAGCGTCGATGGACTTTTGGAGTTTTTTAATTATTGTCTGTGAGAGACGGCTTTTAGTATAGAGTGCAGTGTCATCTGCGAAGAGGGATAGCTGTACCCCGTTCTCGGGGATAGGGATGTCGTTTGTGTATAACGAGTAAAGTATGGGTGAGAGAACTGATCCTTGGGGGACTCCAGCTCTTAGGGGGCGTGGGGAGGAGAGCAGCCCTTCGTGTCTGAATCTGAAGGTGCGATCTTTAAGATAAGATGCCACCAATCGGACAAGGCGGTCAGAGAGGCCTGTCTTATAAAGTTTATAGATGAGGCCTTCGTGCCAGACTTTGTCGAACGCTTTAGCTACGTCGAAGAAGACGGCAACAGTAGGGTACCGTTTTGGGTAGAATCCGCTTAGGATATATTCTACTATTCGGTGGACTTGTTGGGGGCAAGAGTGCTTAGCTCTGAATCCGAATTGGTAGGAGTTGATGATCGGGTCACCGTCTGTAGGGAAGAGGTGCCTTTTCATGCGGGAAAGTATAACCCTTTCGAGTAGTTTCCCCATTGATTTAAGGAGGCTGATTGGCCGATGGCTAGCGGGGAGGTTTAGAGGCTTCCCTGGCTTGGGTATGCCTATGACGATGGCTTCTTTCCACGCTTTGGGGAAATGGCCGTAGTCGAGGCAGGCGTTAAAGATGAGGGCTAACAAGGTGAGTACTTGTTGGGGCAGATGTTTGAGGGCTCTGTTGGAGATCCCGTCCGCGCCTGGCGCTTTTTTGGGCTTTTGACCTCTGATGAAGGAAAGGATTTCATCTTCGGTCACTGTGATGGGGTCGGAGGTGAGTGGGAGGGAGTTTCTGTAGTGAATCTCATCCTCTACCTCTTGGATATGGGAGGGGACAACTGGTTGGGAGCTGGGGGAGCATTGTGAGGCAATGCTGTCCGCAAAGCATTCAGCTTTTTCTTCATCCTCGAAGGCAGTTGAGCCATCGGGGCAGGTCAAAGGGGGAATGTGAGTGATTGCGTCTATCCTGAGGGCTCTCGCCATTCGATAGAACGCAGTGTGAGAAGGGGATATCTGCTCCATGAGCTCGCTTTTACGGGAGTCATTGAGTTCCGATAGAGCTGACTTTAATTTGCGGATCAATTGATTCGCTGTCGCTCTGTATTCCGGAGTGGGGTAGATCGCCGCTCTCCTAAGGGCTGCTCTTTTAGCCTTGAGTAGGTTGGCGATATCAGTGGGAAGTTGTTGAGCAGATGGCTCAGGGGAGGTCTTTTCGTTGCCTTTGAGGGCGGAGTTAATAAGCTCCGTAAGTGAATCAATTGTAGAGTCGATTTTATCTGTACTATCAAAGTAGTCAGATGAAATTTTTAGAGGGGAGTCAGGGGCATCCATGGCCGAAGCTAGAGTGTTTTTGAAGCCTTCCCAATTTGTGAAGGTTTTGGGAGGGGGTGGTATATTGTTTGGGGGACCTAGCTTGAGGGAGACTGGGCGGTGGTCTGAGCCAAGGTCGTCCAGTGTTTCAATTGCCCTGAGATTTAGGGAGACACCCTTTGTGAGTGCGAAGTCTAATACGTCCGGTGAGTGGTCCGTATTATCGGGGTAATGTGTCGGGGCATATGGGCATAGAACGTTAAGTTCAAGCTCGTCGGTTATAGGAAGGAGTTTCATACCATTTGGGTTGGTATTGAGGCAGGTCCAGTCTGTATGTTTAGAGTTGAAGTCTCCAAACATAATGACGGACTCCCCCATTGAAAGAATGGTTTGGAAGTCACTTTTTACTGGGCTTTTGCCCGAAGGGATGTAGACAGAAGCAATGATCAGGGTTTGGTGACCTGACATTGCCAGTCTACATATGGTGGCTTCCATGGTTTGGAGCGTTGGCGTGGGGAGGGAAGAGCAGTGGAGTGCTTTCCTATAATAAATTCCTGTGCCTCCTCGGTCGGCATCAGTCCTATCATTGCGAAGGAGGGAGAATTTCGGTATCGAAAGACCCTTAAGGTTCTTTGGCTTGAGAAACGTCTCTTGAAGTAGTAGTAAGTCTACTTCATTATCTTTGAGAAAGAGTTTTAGCTCAGGGAGATTTGAGCGTAATCCTCTGGTGTTGAATGAGATGAGCGAAATGCCCTTGGGTTTCAAACGACCTGTTTGCATTTGGGGCTTTACAAAGAGTTGAGGAGGTGGGAGTGCTCTACTAGCGCCAGAAGGCGCTGTTGAGAAGAGTGGGAGGCGCGAAGTTTTTGCGCGAGGACTGAGATTTCAGAGATGTTGATGTTTGATATAACATCATGGACGAGTCTCATGTCATCAGCCAGGGATGGCGTGAAGACGTTTGGGTGTGGCTGGAGCACTTTTGGGGTGGCTACAGGTGGTGATGGGGTGGGGGTGGTGGCCTTTTTGGGGCCCCATGCTTGGGTAGGGATCGGCTTCGGCTGGGGGGCTGCAGCTGTGGGCAGTTTGGGTAGAGGGGGGAAGTTGGCGGCACTTTTTGCCGGAAGTGGTGTTTGTTTGGGGGGTTTTGCTTTGGGTTGGGTGGGGCGAGGGGCTCGAGGGCAGCCTCTGTAGCTGGCCGCGTGACCTGATTGGTTGCAGAGGACGCAGGATGGAGGGGTTCCATCATCGCGATTCCTCGTGCACTCTTTGGTGAGGTGGGGGATGAGGCACTTACGGCACCTTGGAGGGGCAGTGCAGTTTGCCGCTGCGTGGCCATAAAGTTGGCAACGGTGACATTGGGCGGGGTAGCCGCGGCGGTTTGGTCGCTCGACCTTGATTTTAGAGAGGCCGCAAATTGTGCGTTCCTCTTTGAAGAGCTCTGTGGCCTGGGGGGAGTTCGTCATAATGACGAGGGCAAGAGGAAATCTCTTCCCTGAACTGCTGTGCATTTTGTGCACGGCTTCGACAGGGAAGCCTTTGGCTTGGAGATCATTCATGATCTCTTCGTTGGGTACCTCGAAGGGTATCCCGCGGAGGACTGCGCGGACTTTGCGTTCCTCCTGAAGGGGGTGGGAGTGGTATGGGAGATCTTTGACTGTCATGAGGCTTCTCAGACTCCTGAAGTCGTTGATCGAAGCGGTCGAGATTCGGATGGCTTCTTGAGTGTTGGTGGCTTTGGTGTAGTTGATTTTTTGATCACTACACATTTTAGAGAGCGCGGTCCATTGGGACTTGTCTCTGAGGAAGAGGGGAGGCGGGGTCTGCTTCCGGGCGAGGACAGGCTCGCACCGGGAAGGTGCCTTAGGGGCCGGCGGGGTGGCCGTGGTGGGGGCGGGGGCGGGGGTTACCGTCGTCAGGAGGAGGGGGGAGAGCGCTTTGCGCTTCCTGTGCCTCTTTTTCCGGTTTTCGGCTATGACGAATTCGTCGTCGCCGATGGAACCGGTGAGGGTTGGGGTGTCGGACTCAGCGTCCGATGAGGAGGAAAAGCAGGGGGCTGACCTTTTCCGTTCGGAGTTCACAGACGAGCTGTCTGAGAACTCCATTGATTGGGGGGGGACCGGTGAGGGTGACTCGGGGGAGTCTGCCTCTGGGGCCGGGGCTTTTTGGGAAGGAGACGTATTGATCGCGTCTAGAAGTTGTGAGAAGACGGCCTTCTCGATGCTGTAGCCTTGGGCTACGCAGAACTTTTGGAAGAGCTCTATTATAGGAGCAGCTTCCATGGTGATTTCGGGGGAGTTGGGGGAGTTTTGGGGGAGTTGGGGGGAGTTTTGGGGGAGTTTTGGGGGAGTTGGGGGGAGTTTTGGGGGAGTTGGGGGGAGTTGGGGGGAGTTGGGGGGAGTTTTGGGGCAGTTGGGGGGAGTTTTGGGGCAGTTGGGGGGAGTTTGGGGTGGTGTATGGGGGGTGTTGGGGGTGCTGGAGGTTGTTGGGGGGGGTGTTTTCTTACTCTCCGGTGAGCTGGTGGCGTCAGTGGCGGCAGCTGCGAGCAGCTTCGCTCACGGTCCGCAGGTGCGGGCGCTGCGGCGGCGGCAGTGGCGGCAGCTGCGAGGCAGCTTCGCGCGTTGTCGCAGGGCGACGACGGCGGCGGCTGCGAGGCAGCTTCGCGCGTCGGCGCAAGGCGGCACTCGGTCGGTGGCGGGACCGACTGAGAGCGCGACCGTTCTGCACCGGGGCGCAGAGCGGAATATGATGATGCGTTTGCGAAATGCCGCTTTATTTATATAGTCGAGCACCGTACTCGCGGCGAGTGACGATCGCTACGATACGTAGAGAGAGCGAGAGAGAAATAGAGGGAGAGAGACGCGTGTCACATAAAATGTTATAGTAGGTAGGTATATGATGTTAGACCATTATAAAGTTTCAGCTGAGGCAGTTGATTGATTACATACGTAACGTAGTGTAGTAGCATTTAAAATAACGTTGTTCTAAGTGTTACTGTATAAGTTTATATGCTATCTTGTATGAGGTGTATTTCACTTCTTCGTTTATTAGTGTACTTTGTCATTACTTATATACCTTCCGATACTTAGTACTTTGTGTACTTAGGTGTATTATGTATGTACAGTAGTACACCTACATAATGTGTGTAGGTTAATTATATACGGACGGACGAGACGAAAAGTCTGCTATAGAAACGAAAGTTGTTTGAATGTTTTGATAGCCCTGAAAAGGGCTTTTGGTGCTCGAGATGAGCAAGCGAGCGAGTCAGCTCGGAGAGAGAGGGTGACGGGTCCGGAGGGACGTCATCTTCACACCGTGCGCCGGCCGCTCGTGTATCCAGGTTTTGATAGGACATGGCGACGACGACGACGACGACGACGACGACGACGACGACGACGACGAGGAGTTTACTTCTTCGAAACTTTCTTTGCCGCCGGTTTGGCCTTCGGAGCGGTGACTTTTTTAGGTTTGGGAGCTTTCGGTTTCCTGGTCGGGGGTTTGGCGGTTTTCTTAGCCTTCGGAGTGGCGCTCTTGGCCTTGCTGCTGGCCTTGACGGGCGTGGCGGTTTTTTTCGCAGGCTTCTTTTTGGCAGCTTTCTTCTCCTTGATCGCCGCCGTTGTGGACTTCGCCTTCGAGGGAGATGCGGGAGCAGTCTTCCTCTTGGTGGCCCCCGCTGACGCGGCCTTTTTCGTTGTTTGCTTTTTAGCGGCGGCTGCGGACGGACGGCCGGCCTTGGCGGCGGGTTTCTTGCCAGAGTTCTCTAGCTTGAACGAGCCGGAGGCTCCCTTTCCTTTGGTCTGGATGAGCGCGCCGGACTCGACGGCGCTTTTGAGGTACTTCCTGATGAACGGGGCGAGTTTCTCGGCGTCGACCTTGTACTGCGCAGCGATGTACTTCTTGATCGCCTGCAGGGACGAGCCGCTGCGCTCCTTCAGTTCCTTGATGGCGTTGTTTACCATTTCAGAGGTCTTAGGGTGCGTTGGTTTAGCCTTAGGTTTCTTCGCAGCCGTGGACGCCTTCTGTTTCTTTGCAGGGGTGGCGGGTGCCGGTGTGTCGGATGCGACTGCTGTGTCTGCCATTGTTTCAGTAGAGAAGAGATTCACTTCACAACGAATAAAAATACAGAAATTGAGAGAGAGTTGGTACGGTAACGTAACGTAGGTGTCGCCACTGTAGCAGTCGGGGTCATCTTCGTTGAAGCGGCGCGGAGCGACGCTTCGACGAAGGTACGGGCCTGGGTATTTAATACCATTACCCGGGCGTCTTCTCCGCGGGCGATAGCCCGCGGGTCCGGGGGGGGGCCGCCAGTCATGCGCGCGCGCCCGGAGCACGGTGACCGCGCTCGACGGGCGGGCTGGTACTGGCGGTCCTCTTGGTTAGGTTTGGAGCGCGCTGTGTGTCTCGACGATACTACGAGGATGTAGATATCGGAGTGCGCAGCGCTGCTCCTGTGGTCTCAGCGACTCGTGCGGGTCTGGCCGTCGGTGGCACGGAGTACGGCGGCGCCGCCGGCAGTCTCGTACCTCAGCTGCCGGCGGTGACGTCACCGGCTGGCCGGCCGCCTCAGTCGCTGGTGTCTCCTTGGTCGGGGCTGCTGGCAGGTAGATTGCGCAGTAGCTCCCGGGGGTAGGGTCGTCCGGTAGGTGACCTGTCGTAGTTGGGGGCGAGATCACGTAGATGTTCGTGAGGGCCGTGGTCGGCGCGGTCGTATAACTTCCGCGCCAGTCGGCACACGAACTCTTCTACGGACTCAGCCCCTAGGTCCGTGGCGATCGTCGTATTCCGGGTCAGGTAGTGCGCGCCGGTGATTGCACGCAGGGCAAGGTTTTGTTGCGCCTGGAGTCTCTTCCGGTCGCGCACCGTGGTGAAGACGTACCACGCAGGCGCCGCATATGTTAGGCGGGAGCGTAGGTACGTCTTGTAGATGTTAGTCTTGGTCCGAAGTGGCAGTCTTGAGGTTAGCACGGGCCTCAGGAGCGCCCTCGCCGCCTTGGTTTGGCGGATGGCGTGTTCAACCTGAGGCCCCATGCGGAGCCGGCGATCAATGTGGCACCCCAGGTACTTGACAGAGTCTGCCCACTCGATGTCAGTACCTCGTAGCTGGAGTTTCTGGATGTTCTTGTAGCGGGTGGCGCCTGACAGCATGGCGGTCGTCTTCCCCACGTTGACGGACGTGCGCCAGCTGTCTAGCCAACCCGGTAGGAGATCCAGTAGCCGCTGCATCTTCGACACTGCGACTCTAGCCAGGCGCGAGGAGGCGAAGTACGCGCTGTCGTCGGCAAAAAGTGCCAACATGACGTCTTCGTGCCCCTCTTCCAGCGAGTCAGCAAGTGTCGGGATGTCGTTGGTGTAGGCGGCGTATAGGCAGGGCGATAGGCAACTGCCCTGCGGTACTCCAGCTCTGATGGGGTGCGTCGCGGAGGTCGCTCCCTCTACCGAGACGTAGAAGTGTCGATCGGCGAGGAAGGAGGCGACGATGCGTATGATCGCCGGCGGGGTTGTCGTATTGTTCAGGAGCTTATATAAGAGCCCCGCATGCCACACTCGGTCGAACGCTTTCTCGATGTCGAGATAGACGCTGACGATGCGGCGGTCGCGATTCATCTCGAATGCGACGTGATGCAGGACTCTTATCAGCTGGAGCGTCGTAGAGTGCTCATTGCGGAAGCCGAACTGCTCAGCACGGTAGGGAACGTGCGGCCGCAGCCTCCGCAAGAGCAGACGCTCGAAGGTCTTCGCCAGATGTGACAGGAGCGTGATGGGGCGATGGTGAGACGGTACTCGTCGATCTTTCCCCGGCTTGGGGAGCGTGATGACTTTTCCCGTCTTCCATGCCTCCGGGAAGTGGCACGTCCGGAGGACACCGTTGAAGAGGCGGACGAGGGCTACCACTAGCCTACGTGGTAGCTGCTTCAGGGCCTCCGTCGGTATGCCGTCGGGACCCGGGGCCTTCTTTTTGGGGAGCCACCTCAGAGTCCGAGCCAGTTCGGAGGGCGAGATGTAGGCGCCGCCCTCTAGCGGCTCAGGCTCTGATTGGAGAAATTCTGCCACAGTGCGCTCCACGTGCTCGACGTGGGTTGTGACTGTGGGCGCGACTGGGTTCGGCGTGAATTGTGTCTCCAGGTGGTCCGCAAGTATGTCCGCTCTGTCCTGAGCGGCGAACTTCCGATGGCCCTGACTATCGATGAGAGGATAGATGGGCTCCGGTGCTCTGGAGAGGCTGCGCACTAGGTGTCGAAGGGACGTCTCGTGCTCGGTCGCATGGTCGATGGTTGTCTCCCATGTCGAACCACGAAACTCCCTGACAGCGGCGGAGAGCCTCTCAGAGTGCGCGTTGAGCTCCCGCTTGATACGCGGGCAACGCGTCCGGGCCCACAGCTTGTGTAGCTGCCTCTTCTTCCGTAGGTCCTCTTGTAGACGTGCCGGTAGCTCCTGTCTGCGATGGGTCGGCGCAGGTGTGACAGTGGTGGCTGCCTCCTGCGCGTCCGCGATCGCCTGGGTAATCTTGGTTGCTGCATCATCCACTTGCTGGGGCGTCGAGACTTGCCCTTGCAAAGTGAAGTCCGTGAGTTGGTCACGGAAGGCCTGCCAATCGACCTTTCTACGAGGTGGAGGTTTCACTGTGAAGTCGGACGCTAGACCAACCACTATGAGTATGGGCAAGTGGTTGGTATTCATGTCGTACAGGGTCTCCACCGAGATGGGATAGGGCAGCGCCTGATGCAGCACGATGTCCAGGACGTCTGGTCTGTAGGCCGGGTTTGTTGGCACGTGCGTGGGGTCGCTCGGGCCAACTACCTCGTACCCATGTCTCTCAGAGTCGTCATAGAGGTGCCCACCCTCGAAGTTCACGCTATGTGAACCCCATGCCGGGTGCTTGGAGTTCAAGTCACCGGCGAGTAGGGTGGGCGTCTGGCCATCGAAGATGTTGCGCAGGTCTTGGGCAGCGAAGGGTGCCATCGGGTCTTGCCCGCGGGGAGGCTTGTAGGCGGCAAACAGTCGGAGTTCAGCTCCGTCGGCGTTGACGCGCACTCCGATAGAGCGCATGCGGTCGAACGCCGGCAGGTCCAACTCTTCGTGCACGACGTCTCTCCGTACTAGTACCGCTGTGCCCCGGTATGGGACGTGCGGCGGGGTAGGAGAGGTCTCGTCGCGTCGGTACACGAAGTAGTTGGGGATGCTGAAGTTCCGTTGCGGCGCTAACAGTGTCTCCCCGAGCAGTATAATGTGGGCGTCTTGAGTCTGGGCCAGTGTTCGGAGGTCGTAAGTCCTCCCTGCGACACCCCCAGGGTTCCAATAGATGACTCTCAGGGCCTTAGGCCCCATGGAAAGCCATGATGAGGGCCATTCCCTTGAGAGTCACCGCCGTGACGTCAGCCGCCGTACCGGTGCTGACAGCGTTGGTGACGGCGACTAGGAAGTCGGTCACGGCGGCCTGTTGGGGACTCTGCAGCAGTAATGTGGCTGCGTGGAGGGCGTCGAGGGCCTCGCTCAGCAGTGGGCGTGAGGCGAGGGCGGGGTGCTGGCGCGTGCTCTCCGGTGTGGTCGGGCGGGTAGGCACCGACTGGGGCGCTGACGTCGATAGCGCCCCAGTGCGGTGCTCCGCCGTTGGAGCACGCGTCTCGGTGGTGGGCACCGCCGCAGGGACAGGGGTTTTCTTTGGGCGCCGCGTGCGCCTGCGTCGGGACGCCGCTGGGGCAGCTTGAGCGGGCGCCGCTTGGGCGGGCGCGGCCGTCGTAGCTGCAGTAGCGGGCGTCCTGGTTTGACGCACTGCGGGCCGGGGCGCCGGTACCGGCGCGGCCGTCGCGGTGCGCGCCGCGGCCGTCATAGGGCGGGCCGCGGGGGGTATCGTGTTGGGGGGCGGGGGCGGGGTTGTAGTAGGTGGTCCCACCTCTGCGGTTCTCTTCTTGCCTTTGCGGCCGCGCCTCCTCTGACGTCGTCGCGACGCCGGTGGCTGGCCTTTCGGCGCACCGTTGGCGGCTGCCGGGCCGGCAAGCTCGTCGCTCGGGAGCGGCCGATGGAGGGCTTGCGGTGGTCCGGTGGTGGACCGTTTGCGGCCCGGTTGGTTACTCACGGTGGGGGGGAGAGGTGGAGGGATCCTCATCCCCCGCTTGCGCGCCTCCTTTTTAAAGAGGGCGCACCGCCGGTCATTGGCCGTGTGCGCCTCGCCGCAGTTGGCGCACTTGCCAGGTTGTTCTCTGGGGCGCGGGCAGTCTGTGGCCCGGTGCTCGTCACCGCACCTCACACAGCGGATTGGCTGGTGACAGTTCTGCGACGAGTGGCCGAAGAGCTGGCAGCGGTGGCATTGGGCGGGGCCTCCTCTTCCCCGCCATCCCTCGATGGTGACGCCCGGCATGTACAGGAGCTCGGTCACCTTGTACAGTCGGGCGAGTTCCTCCTGGGACATGTGCGGCAGCTGCATGTGGAAGAGGCAGCCGGGTCGCCCGCGCCGAGCAGGGATGGCCCTCACGTGCGTCGGCTCGAAGCCGAGCTCGGTGAGTGCCTCCTTGATGTCAGCTGTGGGCGTGTCCGCCGGCAGGCCTCTTATGGCCGCCTTCGTGGGGAGGTCGCTGGACGGGCTGAAACAGTACCAGGACACTTGCGGGTCCCGGTCCCTCGCCTCCGTCAAGTACCTCTGCACGGTACGGAACTCCGTCTCGGTTTTGGGTAAAAACCGGAACCCGTTTCCGAGGGGGCGTGCAGAGGGGGCATGTCCCAGGAGCTTGTGCAGCTCCTTGAAGTGGACCCCCCAGTTTGGTAGTTTGGAGACTACCAGTGGGGGGTATGTTTTCTTGGGTGCCGCCGGCGCCGCGGCTGCCGTGGTCGACGCCGGGTTTGCGGTCGTCGCTGGGGCCGTGGCGGTGCCCTGGCGCACCCCTTGGACTAGGGGCGCGCTTGGGCCGGCGGGTGTTGGTGCCGTTGTGGTGGCAACGGCACGGGGTTGCGGTCCCCAGGGCGCGGCGGGGGCGCGCGGGGGCGGCAGGCTTGGCCACACTGGTGGCCGGTACGTGGCGGCCAGTGCGGTGGCAGGGGCTGAGTGCGAGCCCTGGCGTACCCCCGCTGCGGGGACCGCGCTTGGGCTGGCGGTTGTCGATGGGGGCGCGGGAGTGGTGGCAGGTGATGCCAGCGCTCCTAGCGCGGTGGTCGCGCAGTGAGGCGCGTCAGTCCCTCGTGCTGGTGACTCTAGCCACGCCTGCCCGTACGTCACTAGGAAGGGCGCAGGGGGCGGGCTGTTCATCGGCGAGCGGAACGTGGGCGTCGCTTGTCTCGGGGTATTTGTCGGCGAGTGAAAGGGGTTAGTTGGGCTGTAAGTGGACTCCGCCGGCGACGGGGTCCGCAAGCCCACCTCCTTGAGTGACTCCATGCTGGAGTTCGCCGACAAGTCACTCGGGTAGTCGGCCCCTCTCGAGCCGGCGTCTCTCCTGGGAGTCGACGGCGAGCTGGGTGGCATCACATGCCTCACCCCTGAGAAGGATGAGGGGGGGGTTCTGTAACCCTCGGGCATCTGAGTGAGGTCCGACTCCGAGGAGGACCTCACCACGGTGGAGCGGCGCTTCTCTTCCGCGCCAGTCTGCTCTGGCGACGGCGGGCCTCTCTTCAAAGGACGGTTGGCTGGGGCCAGCTGCTGCTCGACGCCTGTAGGGGCGGAGCTGCTCGCTTGGTCTTCCGTCGGGGTGCGCACGACTGTTATGTCGTGCGTGAAGAGGTCGCGCTGGGCTACGACCAGGGGTACAGGCTGTCTCCTACCCTTGCGGCCGTCCCGCGGGGGTAGGGGGGCTGGGGGGGGAGGGTCGTCCCCTTCCATGGTGGGTGGTGAGGCAGTCAGCGGGTGTACGGCTGCATCTCACTGGGCCCACTCCTGTGTCGCTTCGCTCCCGGCGCGAAGCGGTATAGTGTGGGCGCGAACTCGGACAGTGCCGGATTTAGCACTGGTTGGGTCCTTTAATTGTCACAATCACTTCACTACAGCGCCTCAATAAAACAGGCCCTCACTGGCGCTGTTTATATCGGCACTTGGTCTATTCACTGACACTACACTTCACTACCCGGAGCGCATCAAGGTACCTAGGTACCAAGCGCGTGCTCAACGGGCTGCGGTGCGCAGCGCTACAGCGATAGACGCAAGTGGCGTGAGGTGGTGACGTCAGTCCGGAGCGCAGAGTGCACGTGCAGCGCGCTCGACGATGACTCACGACACGACGAGTCAGTGGGCGGTCCGGAGCGCAGAGGGCACGTCACTGTCAGGGAAAATGGACTACCCCCCATTCGGCGGCATTGCCGCACGGACACGCTACTAGTCGCAAGACGATTTCCCTTGCTCGCGGAGAGAAGTTTTCACTAACATGCTTTCGATTAAATCGGTTTTTACAGAGAATTTAGAAGAATTCAGATGATTATATTCATTGTTAAATCGAGTTAGGATAGTTGTCGGTTCGACAGATATAGAGATAGGTACGTAGGATGCGGTGTAAGGGAATGGAAAGTGAACGGAGTCGCGGAGTCGGTTCGAGTGCGATGCCGTGATCGGAGTTTTCTTAGATTTTTCACATAAAATGTATATAAAAATAGTAAATGGGGAGTCGGTGTGTTAAAAGGGAAGACCCCTGCACCATCGGTGTGCGTCAGTAGGTATATTAGTCGGTGGAGGTGCTGTTGCGCTCGGCGTGCGTCTTGTGGAGTCGAGCGGGCACCGCCGCGCCGTCTCGTCGTCCACGATGTCTGTGTACGCGGTGGTGGTGGTGGTGCACTCGGGCCGGCGGCTGGTCTGCAGGTGCTGCAGGGAAGGAAGGACACGGGAGGAGAGATCGAATGAATCTGAAGAAGAAGAAGATCACAGGTGTTCACCGTAAAATAACCATCGAGGACGCGACGCGACGGCAACGGCAACGCTCCACCTCTCCTTCCTGGTTTCTATCTGACTGACTGAGTTCGTCTATCGTCTATCTATAGACAGAAGAGACGTTAATTATCAAAATTAGATGAAATAATTGGTAAACTAGGTAGTGTACTTACCTCTAAAAAAAAAAAGGTTCAAAGTTGAAGTTGGTTTAAACTTAGGTAGGTAGTTGTTTCATAGTTGTATTTTGGCTAGATAGGAAATAAGTACTTTCAGTTTTTAACAAATAAAATAAGTACCTTTAGTCTGTTCGCTCGTAAAAATATTGGCTACTTTCAGTTTGGGAACAAATAAGTATACTTGATCAAATCTAGCAAAACTGAACACTTAAGTATGTAAGTAACCGGTCAGCTCGTAAGGATCTCGTTGATTTGAACGTAGGTAATGAATAAAGATTCAAATTTAGTCGGTTTGCTTGTAAAAAAAAAATTTCTGCTATTTGCGTATTGAAGCGATTACATGAGTTAGCAAATTGTCAAAAAAAAAAATCAAGCATTTAATCGGTACGCTCGTAAAAAATTCGGCTTTTTATGGTTTTAGGCAAGTATTAAGTTATATAAGTTTCAGTTTTTAACAAATAACTAGGTAGGTAATAAAAAAAAAAAAAACTCAAGCGAGTACCTACCATGTATGTAAGTATTAGGTACTACCTGGGTAGACAGATGATTAAAATCAAACATTCAGTCGGTTCGCTCGTAAAAATTTTGGCTACTTTCAGTTTTCAGTTTTAAACAAAAGGTTCGCTCGTAAGGATTTCGTTTGTTTTTAACGTAGGTACTTCCATAGTAAAATCGATTCTGACGGTTCTAATTTTAGTTTCAGTGCTGTCAAAACATGAATTTTTTTCCAAAGTAATAGGTACACCTCCTACATTTAAAAATCGGTTCGCTTGTAAAAATTTCTGCTGTATCCCAATCAAAGCAAATAAATAAGTATGTATGCATGTATGTATGCGTGTATGTATGTGTGTGTGTGTGTGTGTGTGTGTGTGTGTGTGTGTGTGTGTGTGTGTGTGTGTGTGTGTGTGTGTGTATGTGTGTATGTATGTATGTATGTATGTATGTATGTATGAATGAATGAATGAATGAATGAATGAATGAATGAAATGAAAATCAAAAAAATTAATCGGCACGCTCGTAAAAATTTCGGCAATTTTTCATTTATTTAAAGCAAGTACCCACGTATTCCATCCATCCATCCATCCATCCATCCATCCATCCATCCATCCATCCATCCATCCATCCATCCATCCATCCATCCATCCATCCATCCATCCATCCATCCATCCATCCATCCATCCATCCATCCATCCATCCATCCATCCATCCATCCATCAGCATGTTTCGTCCACACATGCTGGACACATAGGCCTTTCCAGGATTTCGCCATGCTTGGTGGTCCTCCCGGAAGAAATGCCCATACTCACACACGTTGGGCAGGCGGGTTGGTGAGCGCGGTGCCGAAACCCTTGCACCAGTGACGCCGCTGCCCGTCACCAGTCTAATCGGGGTGCGCTCGTAAAAATTTCGGCAATTTTTCATTTATTATATATGTATATATAAAGCAAGTACCTACGTATTACATAATAAAAATAATCAGGCATTGAATTTAAAATCAATAATTTTGTCGGTTCGTTTGTAAAAATTTTGTCTATTTTCTGTTTTGAACAACGAAGGAAGGAACGAAGAAGTTTTTTTTTTTTACTACGTACCTAGGTATTTAGATAGAAGAAAAGAAAGTATAAATTACATAAGGCCGCCTTAGGTATAATAATATAACAGTGTGAACAAACTTTAACGTGAGTTGATTTGAAGAACCAGACTGCGACAAATCCGATATTTTGAAACATGCACCGCCATCTAGTATCTATAGATGACTATGAATCTGAATAATATAGTACTTATAAGGTGACTTTAATTTATGCAGCAAAACTTATACTGGAGGCTTGGTAGGTGATCAGCAGTAACACCGATCGGAGCTTGTGGGCACTGAGAGAACTTACCGAGTCTTCAGTAAGAGTTAGAGTTTGGTTGTACATTTTTCGTTTTCAGACCCAGATAACGCACGCACGGACTCGCTTCATCCATCGAGGTAGGTAGGTAAGTAAGTAAATTTTCATAATTATTTATTTATTTAAATAACCTAGACTTTTACAGATCACTGTAATCACATTGAATGGGGGGACGCTCGGAATCAGACGCGTTCTTTGTAATAATATTATTATATAGGTAAGGTACGTAGAGACGTGTTGTCACAGTAGTATAGAAACTCGTTTAAAACTGAAATATTTGCGGCCCTGAAAAGGGCCTTTTTTTATATCGTCGAAGCGAGCGGCGATGTCAATGGAAAGGGTTTAACCGCCGAAACCGTAGAGGGTGCGGCCCTGACGTTTCAGAGCGTACACGACGTCCATGGCGGTGACGGTCTTCCTCTTCGCGTGCTCCGTGTAGGTGACTGCGTCACGGATCACGTTCTCGAGGAACACCTTCAGGACACCGCGGGTCTCCTCGTAGATCAGACCGGAGATACGCTTGACACCGCCACGGCGGGCCAGACGACGGATCGCGGGCTTCGTGATACCCTGGATGTTATCACGCAGCACCTTCCTGTGACGCTTCGCGCCTCCTTTCCCCAGACCTTTTCCTCCCTTGCCGCGACCGGTCATCTTGCTGTGCTAACAAAGTTGAACGAACGAAATGAATGCGAACCGACCGACTGCTTGTGCACCGCACGAAATACTGTCGACTACGCCCAACTACTACGACTTTTATATATAGGTGGAGCGGGCCGAGCGAGACAGGGTACAGTGTGCGATGGAGATGCAAATAGATGAATGGAAAAAGAAACGAACGATGTTACGAAAAAACGAAAAATTTGGACAAAGCAAAAGTTTTTAATTAATTATAAATAATATACCTAAATGTAATAAACCAACCTACTAATATCTACCTACATAATTATCTTTATATGCTTTCAGCATCGAATACACAATAATTTACCTTCAAGTAAGTAGGTACATACATATTTAGATTTCTTTCGTTTTAATTTTTCCCTCTAAACTTGCTAAAAGTAGGTAATTGCGCCGCGCCTATCATTGAGTATCTACTTAGTATAAAAATAAGTGGATATATAGATAGTGTATGTTATGTACTCTGATGGATGACTAGAATCGAATCGATGCGGAGTCGTTAGAGAAACATGTGTAACAGTGAATAGTTTGTGGCCCTGAAAAGGGCCTTTTTTTGCGAACAAAAGCAAGCGCGACTTAAGCACGCTCGCCACGGATTCGGCGCGCCAGTTGGATGTCCTTGGGCATGATGGTGACACGTTTTGCGTGGATGGCGCAAAGGTTCGTGTCCTCGAAGAGACCGACGAGGTACGCCTCGCTAGCCTCCTGGAGGGCCATCACGGCGGAGCTCTGGAAACGCAGATCGGTCTTGAAGTCCTGAGCGATTTCACGCACGAGACGCTGGAACGGCAGCTTGCGGATCAGGAGCTCAGTGCTCTTCTGGTAACGACGGATCTCACGGAGAGCGACGGTTCCGGGCCTGTAGCGATGGGGTTTCTTAACACCGCCGGTGGCCGGTGCACTCTTACGAGCTGCCTTCGTGGCTAGCTGCTTACGGGGAGCCTTGCCACCGGTGGACTTGCGGGCAGTCTGCTTGGTACGAGCCATATTTTTCTTCTATCTAACCGAACGAACGAGCGAGCGACGCGACGGGCACGACGTCAGACTTACGAATGATCGAAATTTTTAGAGCGCAGCGCTTAAATACTTATATATGCAGACCGGATCTCATCGGCGAAGGGGCGACTGAGAGGGGAAGGGGGGGGGAATAAAACAGAATAAGCTTCTCTTTTTATTTTCAAAATAAAGCCACATAGTAGGTATGTACCTATTACTGCAATCCATGTTCAGAAGTACCCCTATTTATTACTTAGATACATATACGATTTATGTAAGTATTTATATAATGACATTTCATTGTACTTTATGTACATACTACCTACTTATATTATATTTTCGCTCTTTCAGACAGGAGTGAGTGAGTATTTATTCGGTTAAATCATGACTACCAGGTGTCAGTATAAAAATTTAATCTTACACGTAATAATTATTATGTATATCTCTATATTATGTGAACTTATAATAATAAATTAAGAGAGAGAGACGTTGCGTCTGTCTGAGAAACTGAACAGTAGAACGTTTTTGTGGCCCTGAAAAGGGCCGTTTGAACAGTACGGAGTACGGAGGAAGGAGGGAGCACACCTCACTTGGAGCTAGTGTACTTGGTGACGGCCTTGGTACCCTCACTGACGGCGTGCTTGGCGAGCTCACCGGGCAGCAGGAGTCTCACAGAGGTCTGCACCTCCCTAGATGTGATCGTCGATCGCTTGTTGTAGTGAGCGAGACGGGATGCCTCCGCAGCGATGCGCTCGAAGATGTCGTTCACGAACGAGTTCATGATGGACATCGCCTTCGAGGAGATACCGGTGTCCGGATGGACCTGCTTCAGCACCTTGTAGATGTAAATGGCGTAGCTCTCCTTCCTCTTGTGCTTCTTCTTTTTCTTGTCTGACTTGGAGATGTTCTTCTGGGCTTTGCCAGATTTTTTGGCGGCTTTACCGCTTGTCTTCGGTGGCATGGTGTACTGTTAGAGCGGCGAACGTGCGACTGACTAAAATTTTTAAATTTTTAGCTTTTATACGATCGCAGCCCATGCTCTAGTGCCTCGAACACCGATACGAGGGCGACCGACCAATCACGCGACGCGTAACGGGTATAGCACTATTATACCTGTCTCCCTCTTGGCGTTTCTTTTTATACACACACACACCTAGATTGTTTCAGAAAATGTTTTGATGTGATTTAAAAAACAGATCAGATCAGACCTATTTATGTACATTACCTATGCAAGTAGTTTCATCACTTGTTCTCACAGGCCTGTCTATATACGTGTTTGGTTCAATTAGGATTTAAGTTGTTATGCACATGACTGTTTATGTAGGTAACTACTATTATACCCGTATAATAATAATAATTTGTTAATTTTTGGAGAATATTTATAATTGTATATAATATAACATTGTATAATGTTCAGTTATTGTAAAGATAGTAGTAGGTAAGTAAAGATAAATATCGTATCATTAGAGTTTAGCAGAGCATTAATCGATTTTCTCTATCATACTTATTATCTGCTTTGTAACCGCCTAATTAGGTTTTGGCAAAGTATGTAGTGTTAATTTAATAATTATATTAAAATCAAGTGCAAGTCCTGCAAAGAAACAAGTAAGTATACGGAATAGTTTTGTGGCCCTGAAAAGGGCCTTTTTGTCGGAAACAACAACCGGTGGGGTCTCGTTTAAGCCTTCTTCTCGGTCTTCTTGGGCAGAAGGACGGCCTGGATGTTCGGCAGGACACCGCCCTGAGCGATGGTAACGCCGGACAAGAGCTTGTTCAGCTCCTCGTCGTTACGGATGGCGAGCTGCAAGTGACGGGGGATGATCCTGGTCTTCTTGTTGTCGCGTGCCGCGTTGCCAGCCAATTCGAGAACTTCAGCGGCCAGATATTCCATGACGGCGGCCAAGTACACCGGCGCTCCGGCACCGACGCGCTCAGCGTAATTGCCCTTGCGGAGCAGCCTGTGGATACGTCCCACCGGGAACTGGAGACCGGCACGGTTGGAACGGGACTTTGCCTTTCCCTTGACTTTACCGCCCTTTCCGCGTCCGGACATGTCGAAAGATATAAAAACGTTTACAGGAGAACGCGCGCGCGCAACGTGCGAGCGAGCGACGAGCAGATAATGAATCCGAATGCGTTTGCGAAATGCCGCTTTATTTATATAGTCGAGCACCGTACTCGCGGCGAGTGACGATCGCTACGATACGTAGAGAGAGCGAGAGAGAAATAGAGGGAGAGAGACGCGTGTCACATAAAATGTTATAGTAGGTAGGTATATGATGTTAGACCATTATAAAGTTTCAGCTGAGGCAGTTGATTGATTACATACGTAACGTAGTGTAGTAGCATTTAAAATAACGTTGTTCTAAGTGTTACTGTATAAGTTTATATGCTATCTTGTATGAGGTGTATTTCACTTCTTCGTTTATTAGTGTACTTTGTCATTACTTATATACCTTCCGATACTTAGTACTTTGTGTACTTAGGTGTATTATGTATGTACAGTAGTACACCTACATAATGTGTGTAGGTTAATTATATACGGACGGACGAGACGAAAAGTCTGCTATAGAAACGAAAGTTGTTTGAATGTTTTGATAGCCCTGAAAAGGGCTTTTGGTGCTCGAGATGAGCAAGCGAGCGAGTCAGCTCGGAGAGAGAGGGTGACGGGTCCGGAGGGACGTCATCTTCACACCGTGCGCCGGCCGCTCGTGTATCCAGGTTTTGATAGGACATGGCGACGACGACGACGACGACGACGACGACGACGACGACGACGACGAGGAGTTTACTTCTTCGAAACTTTCTTTGCCGCCGGTTTGGCCTTCGGAGCGGTGACTTTTTTAGGTTTGGGAGCTTTCGGTTTCCTGGTCGGGGGTTTGGCGGTTTTCTTAGCCTTCGGAGTGGCGCTCTTGGCCTTGCTGCTGGCCTTGACGGGCGTGGCGGTTTTTTTCGCAGGCTTCTTTTTGGCAGCTTTCTTCTCCTTGATCGCCGCCGTTGTGGACTTCGCCTTCGAGGGAGATGCGGGAGCAGTCTTCCTCTTGGTGGCCCCCGCTGACGCGGCCTTTTTCGTTGTTTGCTTTTTAGCGGCGGCTGCGGACGGACGGCCGGCCTTGGCGGCGGGTTTCTTGCCAGAGTTCTCTAGCTTGAACGAGCCGGAGGCTCCCTTTCCTTTGGTCTGGATGAGCGCGCCGGACTCGACGGCGCTTTTGAGGTACTTCCTGATGAACGGGGCGAGTTTCTCGGCGTCGACCTTGTACTGCGCAGCGATGTACTTCTTGATCGCCTGCAGGGACGAGCCGCTGCGCTCCTTCAGTTCCTTGATGGCGTTGTTTACCATTTCAGAGGTCTTAGGGTGCGTTGGTTTAGCCTTAGGTTTCTTCGCAGCCGTGGACGCCTTCTGTTTCTTTGCAGGGGTGGCGGGTGCCGGTGTGTCGGATGCGACTGCTGTGTCTGCCATTGTTTCAGTAGAGAAGAGATTCACTTCACAACGAATAAAAATACAGAAATTGAGAGAGAGTTGGTACGGTAACGTAACGTAGGTGTCGCCACTGTCAGGGAAAATGGACTACCCCCCATTCGGCGGCATTGCCGCACGGACACGCTACTAGTCGCAAGACGATTTCCCTTGCTCGCGGAGAGAAGTTTTCACTAACATGCTTTCGATTAAATCGGTTTTTACAGAGAATTTAGAAGAATTCAGATGATTATATTCATTGTTAAATCGAGTTAGGATAGTTGTCGGTTCGACAGATATAGAGATAGGTACGTAGGATGCGGTGTAAGGGAATGGAAAGTGAACGGAGTCGCGGAGTCGGTTCGAGTGCGATGCCGTGATCGGAGTTTTCTTAGATTTTTCACATAAAATGTATATAAAAATAGTAAATGGGGAGTCGGTGTGTTAAAAGGGAAGACCCCTGCACCATCGGTGTGCGTCAGTAGGTATATTAGTCGGTGGAGGTGCTGTTGCGCTCGGCGTGCGTCTTGTGGAGTCGAGCGGGCACCGCCGCGCCGTCTCGTCGTCCACGATGTCTGTGTACGCGGTGGTGGTGGTGGTGCACTCGGGCCGGCGGCTGGTCTGCAGGTGCTGCAGGGAAGGAAGGACACGGGAGGAGAGATCGAATGAATCTGAAGAAGAAGAAGATCACAGGTGTTCACCGTAAAATAACCATCGAGGACGCGACGCGACGGCAACGGCAACGCTCCACCTCTCCTTCCTGGTTTCTATCTGACTGACTGAGTTCGTCTATCGTCTATCTATAGACAGAAGAGACGTTAATTATCAAAATTAGATGAAATAATTGGTAAACTAGGTAGTGTACTTACCTCTAAAAAAAAAAAGGTTCAAAGTTGAAGTTGGTTTAAACTTAGGTAGGTAGTTGTTTCATAGTTGTATTTTGGCTAGATAGGAAATAAGTACTTTCAGTTTTTAACAAATAAAATAAGTACCTTTAGTCTGTTCGCTCGTAAAAATATTGGCTACTTTCAGTTTGGGAACAAATAAGTATACTTGATCAAATCTAGCAAAACTGAACACTTAAGTATGTAAGTAACCGGTCAGCTCGTAAGGATCTCGTTGATTTGAACGTAGGTAATGAATAAAGATTCAAATTTAGTCGGTTTGCTTGTAAAAAAAAAATTTCTGCTATTTGCGTATTGAAGCGATTACATGAGTTAGCAAATTGTCAAAAAAAAAAATCAAGCATTTAATCGGTACGCTCGTAAAAAATTCGGCTTTTTATGGTTTTAGGCAAGTATTAAGTTATATAAGTTTCAGTTTTTAACAAATAACTAGGTAGGTAATAAAAAAAAAAAAAAACTCAAGCGAGTACCTACCATGTATGTAAGTATTAGGTACTACCTGGGTAGACAGATGATTAAAATCAAACATTCAGTCGGTTCGCTCGTAAAAATTTTGGCTACTTTCAGTTTTCAGTTTTAAACAAAAGGTTCGCTCGTAAGGATTTCGTTTGTTTTTAACGTAGGTACTTCCATAGTAAAATCGATTCTGACGGTTCTAATTTTAGTTTCAGTGCTGTCAAAACATGAATTTTTTTCCAAAGTAATAGGTACACCTCCTACATTTAAAAATCGGTTCGCTTGTAAAAATTTCTGCTGTATCCCAATCAAAGCAAATAAATAAGTATGTATGCATGTATGTATGCGTGTATGTATGTGTGTGTGTGTGTGTGTGTGTGTGTGTGTGTGTGTGTGTGTGTGTGTGTGTGTGTGTGTGTGTGTATGTGTGTATGTATGTATGTATGTATGTATGTATGTATGAATGAATGAATGAATGAATGAATGAATGAATGAAATGAAAATCAAAAAAATTAATCGGCACGCTCGTAAAAATTTCGGCAATTTTTCATTTATTTAAAGCAAGTACCCACGTATTCCATCCATCCATCCATCCATCCATCCATCCATCCATCCATCCATCCATCCATCCATCCATCCATCCATCCATCCATCCATCCATCCATCCATCCATCCATCCATCCATCCATCCATCCATCCATCCATCCATCCATCCATCCATCCATCAGCATGTTTCGTCCACACATGCTGGACACATAGGCCTTTCCAGGATTTCGCCATGCTTGGTGGTCCTCCCGGAAGAAATGCCCATACTCACACACGTTGGGCAGGCGGGTTGGTGAGCGCGGTGCCGAAACCCTTGCACCAGTGACGCCGCTGCCCGTCACCAGTCTAATCGGGGTGCGCTCGTAAAAATTTCGGCAATTTTTCATTTATTATATATGTATATATAAAGCAAGTACCTACGTATTACATAATAAAAATAATCAGGCATTGAATTTAAAATCAATAATTTTGTCGGTTCGTTTGTAAAAATTTTGTCTATTTTCTGTTTTGAACAACGAAGGAAGGAACGAAGAAGTTTTTTTTTTTTACTACGTACCTAGGTATTTAGATAGAAGAAAAGAAAGTATAAATTACATAAGGCCGCCTTAGGTATAATAATATAACAGTGTGAACAAACTTTAACGTGAGTTGATTTGAAGAACCAGACTGCGACAAATCCGATATTTTGAAACATGCACCGCCATCTAGTATCTATAGATGACTATGAATCTGAATAATATAGTACTTATAAGGTGACTTTAATTTATGCAGCAAAACTTATACTGGAGGCTTGGTAGGTGATCAGCAGTAACACCGATCGGAGCTTGTGGGCACTGAGAGAACTTACCGAGTCTTCAGTAAGAGTTAGAGTTTGGTTGTACATTTTTCGTTTTCAGACCCAGATAACGCACGCACGGACTCGCTTCATCCATCGAGGTAGGTAGGTAAGTAAGTAAATTTTCATAATTATTTATTTATTTAAATAACCTAGACTTTTACAGATCACTGTAATCACATTGAATGGGGGGACGCTCGGAATCAGACGCGTTCTTTGTAATAATATTATTATATAGGTAAGGTACGTAGAGACGTGTTGTCACAGTAGTATAGAAACTCGTTTAAAACTGAAATATTTGCGGCCCTGAAAAGGGCCTTTTTTTATATCGTCGAAGCGAGCGGCGATGTCAATGGAAAGGGTTTAACCGCCGAAACCGTAGAGGGTGCGGCCCTGACGTTTCAGAGCGTACACGACGTCCATGGCGGTGACGGTCTTCCTCTTCGCGTGCTCCGTGTAGGTGACTGCGTCACGGATCACGTTCTCGAGGAACACCTTCAGGACACCGCGGGTCTCCTCGTAGATCAGACCGGAGATACGCTTGACACCGCCACGGCGGGCCAGACGACGGATCGCGGGCTTCGTGATACCCTGGATGTTATCACGCAGCACCTTCCTGTGACGCTTCGCGCCTCCTTTCCCCAGACCTTTTCCTCCCTTGCCGCGACCGGTCATCTTGCTGTGCTAACAAAGTTGAACGAACGAAATGAATGCGAACCGACCGACTGCTTGTGCACCGCACGAAATACTGTCGACTACGCTTTTTTTTTTTTTTTTTTTTTTTTTTTTTTGCGCCCAAGCAAAAGGCACCCTCCGGAGGTCTCGGTGGGAGGGAGGTGGAGAATGCTCATAGCATACCAACACAGCCGTCTGCATTGGTTATGTGGGACTCACTAGAAGTGCCTACCCACTAAACTCCACCTTGTAAGTTGGTTTGGCCCTGGGGGGTCTTAAAACCTTTATCTGAGCGACCCACCTTTGGGGGGAAGGGGGTGCTAGCGGGGTCCTAAAGGGCCATCCGCTGGGAAGGATCCCAATAGGGATCTAAGCTGATTGGAGGGAAGAGCTAGGCTCTGTATGAGGGGCTCGAGCTTTTAGCTTATCATGAGCTTCTTGAAGCCTATTTACAGCTTCCGTGAGTTTGTTAGGGGGATCGGTGAGGACGTTTCTCGGCCTTCGAACCTTGTAACGAGATATAGTCGGAGCAGTGTACGAAACTGTCTCGCGTACTAACGGATTGGGGTGTTCTTCGGCAGATTTGAAGAATGTCTCTGAAAGGGATTTCATGAATTGTTGGAGGGTGGGCAGCTCTAAGTCCCGATGGAGGTCCGCGTTGCGCACGTACCAGGGTGCATTGGCCGCTTTCCGGCAGAATAGATTTTGGGTTACCTGCATTTTATGCAGGATATTGGGTTTCGCATGTGCGAAGACGGGGGAAGCGTACGTTAATACAGGTCGGATGCAGACCTTGTATAGTGTTCGCTTGTTTCTGAGAGACATCTTACTGTGCCTGCCTAACATGCTGTTCAGCCTGTTCAGATAGAAACGGGCTGTACGCGTCACTCTATTTATGTGAGGTTTGAAGGATAGACGAGAGTCCAGAGTGACTCCTAGATATTTTGCAGTGTTTTTCCAGGGGACTGGGGTACCTAACATGCGGAGGTTGGGGTCGTTGTGACTCCTACGTTTATGGTCAAATCGGATTGCGACGCTCTTTTCAGGATTCACATCGATACGCCATCGTGCGAACCACTTTCCAAGAGCGTCGATGGACTTTTGGAGTTTTTTAAGTATTGTCTGTGAGAGACGGCTTTTAGTATAGAGTGCAGTGTCATCTGCGAAGAGGGATAGCTGTACCCCGTTCTCGGGGATAGGGATGTCGTTTGTGTATAACGAGTAAAGTATGGGAGAGAGAACTGATCCTTGGGGGACTCCAGCTCTTAGGGGGCGTGGGGAGGAGAGCAGCCCTTCGTGTCTGAATCTGAAGGTGCGATCTTTAAGATAAGATGCCACCAAGCGGACAAGGCGGTCGGAGAGGCCTGCCTTATATAGTTTAAGGATGAGGCCTTCGTGCCAGACTTTGTCGAACGCTTTAGCTACGTCGAAGAAGACGGCAACAGTAGGGTACCGTTTTGGGTAGAATCCGCTTAGGATATATTCTACTATTCGGTGGACTTGTTGGGGGCAAGAGTGCTTAGCTCTGAAACCGAATTGGTAGGAGTTGATGATCGGGTCACCGTCTGTAGGGAAGAGGTGCCTTTTCATGCGGGAAAGTATAACCCTTTCGAGTAGTTTCCCCATTGATTTGAGGAGGCTGATTGGCCGATGGCTAGCGGGGAGGTTTAGAGGCTTCCCTGGCTTGGGTATGCCTATGACGATGGCTTCTTTCCACGCTTTGGGGAAATGGCCGTAGTCGAAGCAGGCGTTGAAGATGAGGGCTAACAAGGTGAGTACTTGTTGGGGCAGATGTTTGAGGGCTCTGTTTGAGATCCCGTCCGCGCCTGGCGCTTTTTTGGGCTTTTGACCTCTGATGAAGGATAGGATTTCATCTTCGGTCACTGTGATGGGGTCGGAGGTGAGTGGGAGGGAGTTTCTGTAGTGAATCTCATCCTCTACCTCTTGGATATGGGAGGGGACAACTGGTTGGGAGCTGGGGGAGCATTGTGAGGCAATGCTGTCCGCAAAGCATTCAGCTTTTTCTTCATCCTCGAAGGCAGTTGAGCCATCGGGGCAGGTCAAAGGGGGAATGTGAGTGATTGCGTCTATCCTGAGGGCTCTCGCCATTCGATAGAACGCAGTGTGAGAAGGGGATATCTGCTCCATGAGCTCGCTTTTACGGGAGTCATTGAGTTCCGATAGAGCTGACTTTAATTTGCGGATCAATTGATTCGCTGTCGCTCTATATTCCGGAGTGGGGTAGATCGCCGCTCTCCTAAGGGCTGCTCTTTTAGCCTTGAGTAGGTTGGCGATTTCAGTGGGAAGTTGTTGAGCAGATGGCTCAGGGGAGGTCTTTTCGTTGCCTTTGAGGGCGGAGTTAATAAGCTCCGTAAGTGAATCAATTGTGGAGTCGATTTTGTCTGTACTATCAAAGTAGTCAGATGAAAATTTTAGAGGGGAGTCAGGGGCATCCATGGCCGAGGCTAGGGTGTTTTTGAAGCCTTCCCAATTTGTGAAGGTTTTGGGAGGGGGTGGTATATTATTTGGGGGACCTAGTTTAAGGGAGACTGGGCGGTGGTCTGAGCCAAGGTCGTCCAGTGTTTCAATTGCCCTGAGATTTAGGGAGACACCCTTTGTGAGTGCGAAATCTAATACGTCCGGTGAGTGGTCCGTATTATCGGGGTAATGTGTCGGGGCATATGGGCATAGAACGTTAAGTTCAAGTTCGTCGGTTATAGAAAGGAGATTTATACCATTTGGGTTGGTATTGAGGCAGGTCCAGTCTGTATGTTTAGAGTTGAAGTCTCCAAACATAATGACGGACTCCCCCATTGAGAGAATGGTTTGGAAGTCTCTTTTTGCTGGGCTTTTGCCCGAAGGGATGTAGACAGAAGCAATGATCATGGTTTGGTGTCCTGACATTGCCAGTCTACATATGGTGGCTTCCATGGTTTGGAGCGGTGGCGTGGGGAGGGAAGAGCAGTGGAGTGCTTTCCTATAGTAAATTCCTGTGCCTCCTCGGGGGGCATCAGTCCTATCATTTCGAAGGAGGGAGTATTTCGGTATCGAAAACCCCTTAAGGTTCTTAGGCTTGAGAAACGTCTCTTGGAGTAGTAGTAAGTCTACTTCATTTTCTTTCAGAAAGAGTTTTAGCTCAGGGAGATTTGAGCGTAATCCTCTGGTGTTGAATGAGATGAGCGAGATGCCCTTGGGTTTCAAACGACCTGTTTGCATTTGGGGCTTTACAAGGAGTTGAGAAGGTGGGAGTGCTCTACTAGCGCCAGAAGGCGTTGTTGAGGAGAGTGGGAGGCGCGAAGTTTTTGCGCGAGGACTGAGATTTCAGAGATGTTGATGTTAGATATAACATCGTGGACGAGTCTCATGTCATCAGCCAGGGACGGCGTGAAGACGTTTGGGTGTGGCTGTAGCACTTGTGGGATTGCTACAGGTGTTGTGGGGGTGGGGGTGATGGGCTTTTTCGGGCCCCATGCTGGGATAGGGATCGGCTTCGGCTGTGGGGCTGCAGCTGTGGGCAGTTTGGGTAGAGGGGGGAAGTTGGCGGCACTTTTTGCCGGAAGTGGTGTTTGTTTGGGGGGTTTTGCTTTGGGTTGGGTGGGGCGAGGGGCTCGAGGGCAGCCTCTGTAGCTGGCCGCGTGACCTGATTGGTTGCAGAGGACGCAGGATGGAGGGGTTCCATCATCGCGATTCCTCGTGCACTCTTTGGTGAGGTGGGGGATGAGGCACTTACGGCACCTTGGAGGGGCAGTGCAGTTTGCCGCTGCGTGGCCATAAAGTTGGCAACGGTGACATTGGGCGGGGTAGCCGCGGCGGTTTGGGCGCTCGACCTTGATTTTAGAGAGTCCGCAGATCGTGCGTTCCTCTTTGAAGAGCTCTGTGGCTTTGGGGGTGTTCGTCATTATGACGAGGGCAAGAGGAAACCTCTTTCCCGAACTGCTGTGCATTTTGTGCACGGCTTCGACAGGGAAGTCTTTGGCTTTGAGATCATTCATGATCTCTTCGTTGGGTACCTCGAATGGTATCCCGCGGAGTACTGCGCGGACTTTGCGTTCCTCCTTAAGGGGGTGGGAGTGGTAGGGGATTTTTTCGACATCCATGAGTCTAGTGAGACTCCTGTAGTCGGTGATCGACGCGGTCGAGATCCTAATTGCCACTTCGGTGTTGGTGGCTTTTGTGAAGTTGATCTTGCGATCACTACACATTTTGGAGAGAGCGGTCCATACGGACTTGTCTCTGAGGTAGAGAGGTGGCGGGGTCTGCTTCCGGGCGAGGACAGGCTCGCACCGGGAAGGTGCCTTAGGGGCCGGCGGGGTGGCCGAGGTGGGGGCGGGGGCGGGGGCGGGGGTTACCGTCGTCAGGAGGAGGGGGGAGAGCGCTTTGCGCTTCCTGTGCCTCTTTTTCCGGTTTTCGGCTATGACGAATTCGTCGTCGCCGATGGAACCGGTGAGGGTTGGGGTGTCGGACTCAGCGTCCGATGAGGAGGAAAAGCAGGGGGCTGACCTTTTCCGTTCGGAGTTCACAGACGAGCTGTCTGAGAACTCCATTGATCGGGGGGGGACCGGTGAGGGTGACTCGGGGGAGTCTGCCTCTGGGGCCGGGGCTTTTTGGGAAGGAGACGTGTTGATCGCGTCTAGAAATTGTGAGAAGGCGGCCTTCTCGATGCTGTAGCCTTGGGCTACGCAGAACTTTTGGAAGAGCTCTATTATAGGAGCAACTTCCATGGTGATTTCGGGGGAGTTGGGGGAGTTTTGGGGGAGTTGGGGGAGTTTTGGGGGAGTTTTGGGGGAGTTGGGGGGAGTTTTGGGGGAGTTGGGGGGAGTTTTGGGGCAGTTGGGGGGAGTTTTGGGGCAGTTGGGGGGAGTTTTGGGGCAGTTGGGGGGAGTTTGGGGTGATGTATGGGTGATGTATGGGTGATGTATGGGGGGTGTTGGGGCTGCGGGAGGTTGATGGGGGGGTGTTCTCTTACTCTCCGACGAGCTGGTGGCGTCAGTGGCGGCAGCTGCGAGCAGCTTCGCTCACGGTCCGCAGGTGCGGGCGCTGCGGCGGCGGCAGTGGCGGCAGCTGCGAGGCAGCTTCGCACGTTGTCGCAGGGCGACGACGGCGGCGGCTGCGAGGCAGCTTCGCGCGTCGGCGCAAGGCGGCACTCGGTCGGTGGCGGGACCGACTGAGAGCGCGACCGTTCTGCACCGGGGCGCAGAGCGGAATTATCGACTACGCCCAACTACTACGACTTTTATATATAGGTGGAGCGGGCCGAGCGAGACAGGGTACAGTGTGCGATGGAGATGCAAATAGATGAATGGAAAAAGAAACGAACGATGTTACGAAAAAACGAAAAATTTGGACAAAGCAAAAGTTTTTAATTAATTATAAATAATATACCTAAATGTAATAAACCAACCTACTAATATCTACCTACATAATTATCTTTATATGCTTTCAGCATCGAATACACAATAATTTACCTTCAAGTAAGTAGGTACATACATATTTAGATTTCTTTCGTTTTAATTTTTCCCTCTAAACTTGCTAAAAGTAGGTAATTGCGCCGCGCCTATCATTGAGTATCTACTTAGTATAAAAATAAGTGGATATATAGATAGTGTATGTTATGTACTCTGATGGATGACTAGAATCGAATCGATGCGGAGTCGTTAGAGAAACATGTGTAACAGTGAATAGTTTGTGGCCCTGAAAAGGGCCTTTTTTTGCGAACAAAAGCAAGCGCGACTTAAGCACGCTCGCCACGGATTCGGCGCGCCAGTTGGATGTCCTTGGGCATGATGGTGACACGTTTTGCGTGGATGGCGCAAAGGTTCGTGTCCTCGAAGAGACCGACGAGGTACGCCTCGCTAGCCTCCTGGAGGGCCATCACGGCGGAGCTCTGGAAACGCAGATCGGTCTTGAAGTCCTGAGCGATTTCACGCACGAGACGCTGGAACGGCAGCTTGCGGATCAGGAGCTCAGTGCTCTTCTGGTAACGACGGATCTCACGGAGAGCGACGGTTCCGGGCCTGTAGCGATGGGGTTTCTTAACACCGCCGGTGGCCGGTGCACTCTTACGAGCTGCCTTCGTGGCTAGCTGCTTACGGGGAGCCTTGCCACCGGTGGACTTGCGGGCAGTCTGCTTGGTACGAGCCATATTTTTCTTCTATCTAACCGAACGAACGAGCGAGCGACGCGACGGGCACGACGTCAGACTTACGAATGATCGAAATTTTTAGAGCGCAGCGCTTAAATACTTATATATGCAGACCGGATCTCATCGGCGAAGGGGCGACTGAGAGGGGAAGGGGGGGGGAATAAAACAGAATAAGCTTCTCTTTTTATTTTCAAAATAAAGCCACATAGTAGGTATGTACCTATTACTGCAATCCATGTTCAGAAGTACCCCTATTTATTACTTAGATACATATACGATTTATGTAAGTATTTATATAATGACATTTCATTGTACTTTATGTACATACTACCTACTTATATTATATTTTCGCTCTTTCAGACAGGAGTGAGTGAGTATTTATTCGGTTAAATCATGACTACCAGGTGTCAGTATAAAAATTTAATCTTACACGTAATAATTATTATGTATATCTCTATATTATGTGAACTTATAATAATAAATTAAGAGAGAGAGACGTTGCGTCTGTCTGAGAAACTGAACAGTAGAACGTTTTTGTGGCCCTGAAAAGGGCCGTTTGAACAGTACGGAGTACGGAGGAAGGAGGGAGCACACCTCACTTGGAGCTAGTGTACTTGGTGACGGCCTTGGTACCCTCACTGACGGCGTGCTTGGCGAGCTCACCGGGCAGCAGGAGTCTCACAGAGGTCTGCACCTCCCTAGATGTGATCGTCGATCGCTTGTTGTAGTGAGCGAGACGGGATGCCTCCGCAGCGATGCGCTCGAAGATGTCGTTCACGAACGAGTTCATGATGGACATCGCCTTCGAGGAGATACCGGTGTCCGGATGGACCTGCTTCAGCACCTTGTAGATGTAAATGGCGTAGCTCTCCTTCCTCTTGTGCTTCTTCTTTTTCTTGTCTGACTTGGAGATGTTCTTCTGGGCTTTGCCAGATTTTTTGGCGGCTTTACCGCTTGTCTTCGGTGGCATGGTGTACTGTTAGAGCGGCGAACGTGCGACTGACTAAAATTTTTAAATTTTTAGCTTTTATACGATCGCAGCCCATGCTCTAGTGCCTCGAACACCGATACGAGGGCGACCGACCAATCACGCGACGCGTAACGGGTATAGCACTATTATACCTGTCTCCCTCTTGGCGTTTCTTTTTATACACAATAACCTAGATTGTTTCAGAAAATGTTTTGATGTGATTTAAAAAAAAACAGATCAGATCAGACCTATTTATGTACATTACCTATGCAAGTAGTTTCATCACTTGTTCTCACAGGCCTGTCTATATACGTGTTTGGTTCAATTAGGATTTAAGTTGTTATGCACATGACTGTTTATGTAGGTAACTACTATTATACCCGTATAATAATAATTTGTTAATTTTTGGAGAATATTTATAATTGTATATAATATAACATTGTATAATGTTCAGTTATTGTAAAGATAGTAGTAGGTAAGTAAAGATAAATATCGTATCATTAGAGTTTAGCAGAGCATTAATCGATTTTCTCTATCATACTTATTATCTGCTTTGTAACCGCCTAATTAGGTTTTGGCAAAGTATGTAGTGTTAATTTAATAATTATATTAAAATCAAGTGCAAGTCCTGCAAAGAAACAAGTAAGTATACGGAATAGTTTTGTGGCCCTGAAAAGGGCCTTTTTGTCGGAAACAACAACCGGTGGGGTCTCGTTTAAGCCTTCTTCTCGGTCTTCTTGGGCAGAAGGACGGCCTGGATGTTCGGCAGGACACCGCCCTGAGCGATGGTAACGCCGGACAAGAGCTTGTTCAGCTCCTCGTCGTTACGGATGGCGAGCTGCAAGTGACGGGGGATGATCCTGGTCTTCTTGTTGTCGCGTGCCGCGTTGCCAGCCAATTCGAGAACTTCAGCGGCCAGATATTCCATGACGGCGGCCAAGTACACCGGCGCTCCGGCACCGACGCGCTCAGCGTAATTGCCCTTGCGGAGCAGCCTGTGGATACGTCCCACCGGGAACTGGAGACCGGCACGGTTGGAACGGGACTTTGCCTTTCCCTTGACTTTACCGCCCTTTCCGCGTCCGGACATGTCGAAAGATATAAAAACGTTTACAGGAGAACGCGCGCGCGCAACGTGCGAGCGAGCGACGAGCAGATAATGAATCCGAATGCGTTTGCGTTTTTTTTTTTTTTTTTTTTTTTTTTTTTGCGCCCAAGCAAAAGGCACCCTCCGGAGGTCTCGGTGGGAGGGAGGTGGAGAATGCTCATAGCATACCAACACAGCCGACTGCATTGGTTATGTGGGACTCACTGGAAGTGCCTACCCACTAAACTCCACCTAGTAAGTTGGTTTGGCCCTGGAGGGTCTTAAAACCTTTATCTGAGCGACCCACCTTTGGGGGGAAGGGGGTGCTAGCGGGGTCCTAAAGGGACATCCGCTGGGAAGGATCCCAACAGGGATCTATACTAGTTGGAGGGAAGAGCTAGGCTCTGTATGAGTGGCTCGAGCTTTTAGCTCATCATGAGCTTTTTGAAGCCTATTTAAGTCTTCCGAGAGTTTGTTAGGGGGATCGGTGAGGACGTTTCTCGGCCTTCGAACCTTGTAACGAGATATAGTCGGAGCAGTGTACGAAACTGTCTCGCGTACTAACGGATTGGGGTGTTCTTCGGCAGATTTGAAGAATGTCTCTGAAAGGGATTTCATGAATTGTTGGAGGGTGGGCAGCTCTAAGTCCCGATGGAGGTCCGCGTTGCGCACGTACCAGGGTGCATTGGCCGCTTTCCGGCAGAATAGATTTTGGGTTACCTGCATTTTATGCAGGATATTGGGTTTCGCATGTGCGAAGACGGGGGAAGCGTACGTTAATACAGGTCGGATGCAGACCTTGTATAGTGTTCGCTTGTTTCTGAGAGACATCTTACTGTGTCTGCCTAACATGCTGTTCAGCCTGTTCAGATAGAAACGGGCTGTACGCGTCACTCTATTTATGTGAGGTTTGAAGGATAGACGAGAGTCCAGAGTGACTCCTAGATATTTGGCAGTGTTTTTCCAGGGGACTGGGGTACCTAACATGCGGAGGTTGGGGGGGTCGTCGTAGTGAATCCTACGTTTATGGTCAAATCGGATTGCGACGCTCTTTTCAGGATTCACATCGATACGCCATCGTGCGAACCACTTTCCAAGAGCGTCGATGGACTTTTGGAGTTTTTTAATTATTGTCTGTGAGAGACGGCTTTTAGTATAGAGTGCAGTGTCATCTGCGAAGAGGGATAGCTGTACCCCGTTCTCGGGGATAGGGATGTCGTTTGTGTATAACGAGTAAAGTATGGGTGAGAGAACTGATCCTTGGGGGACTCCAGCTCTTAGGGGGCGTGGGGAGGAGAGCAGCCCTTCGTGTCTGAATCTGAAGGTGCGATCTTTAAGATAAGATGCCACCAATCGGACAAGGCGGTCAGAGAGGCCTGTCTTATAAAGTTTATAGATGAGGCCTTCGTGCCAGACTTTGTCGAACGCTTTAGCTACGTCGAAGAAGACGGCAACAGTAGGGTACCGTTTTGGGTAGAATCCGCTTAGGATATATTCTACTATTCGGTGGACTTGTTGGGGGCAAGAGTGCTTAGCTCTGAATCCGAATTGGTAGGAGTTGATGATCGGGTCACCGTCTGTAGGGAAGAGGTGCCTTTTCATGCGGGAAAGTATAACCCTTTCGAGTAGTTTCCCCATTGATTTAAGGAGGCTGATTGGCCGATGGCTAGCGGGGAGGTTTAGAGGCTTCCCTGGCTTGGGTATGCCTATGACGATGGCTTCTTTCCACGCTTTGGGGAAATGGCCGTAGTCGAAGCAGGCGTTAAAGATGAGGGCTAACAAGGTGAGTACTTGTTGGGGCAGATGTTTGAGGGCTCTGTTGGAGATCCCGTCCGCGCCTGGCGCTTTTTTGGGCTTTTGACCTCTGATGAAGGAAAGGATTTCATCTTCGGTCACTGTGATGGGGTCGGAGGTGAGTGGGAGGGAGTTTCTGTAGTGAATCTCATCCTCTACCTCTTGGATATGGGAGGGGACAACTGGTTGGGAGCTGGGGGAGCATTGTGAGGCAATGCTGTCCGCAAAGCATTCAGCTTTTTCTTCATCCTCGAAGGCAGTTGAGCCATCGGGGCAGGTCAAAGGGGGAATGTGAGTGATTGCGTCTATCCTGAGGGCTCTCGCCATTCGGTAGAACGCAGTGTGAGAAGGGGATATCTGCTCCATGAGCTCGCTTTTACGGGAGTCATTGAGTTCCGATAGAGCTGACTTTAATTTGCGGATCAATTGATTCGCTGTCGCTCTATATTCCGGAGTGGGGTAGATCGCCGCTCTCCTAAGGGCTGCTCTTTTAGCCTTGAGTAGGTTGGCGATATCAGTGGGAAGTTGTTGAGCAGATGGCTCAGGGGAGGTCTTTTCGTTGCCTTTGAGGGCGGAGTTAATAAGCTCCGTAAGTGAATCAATTGTAGAGTCGATTTTATCTGTACTATCAAAGTAGTCAGATGAAATTTTTAGAGGGGAGTCAGGGGCATCCATGGCCGAAGCTAGAGTGTTTTTGAAGCCTTCCCAATTTGTGAAGGTTTTGGGAGGGGGTGGTATATTGTTTGGGGGACCTAGCTTGAGGGAGACTGGGCGGTGGTCTGAGCCAAGGTCGTCCAGTGTTTCAATTGCCCTGAGATTTAGGGAGACACCCTTTGTGAGTGCGAAGTCTAATACGTCCGGTGAGTGGTCCGTATTATCGGGGTAATGTGTCGGGGCATATGGGCATAGAACGTTAAGTTCAAGCTCGTTGGTTATAGGAAGGAGTTTCATACCATTTGGGTTGGTATTGAGGCAGGTCCAGTCTGTATGTTTAGAGTTGAAGTCTCCAAACATAATGACGGACTCCCCCATTGAAAGAATGGTTTGGAAGTCACTTTTTACTGGGCTTTTGCCCGAAGGGATGTAGACAGAAGCAATGATCAGGGTTTGGTGACCTGACATTGCCAGTCTACATATGGTGGCTTCCATGGTTTGGAGCGTTGGCGTGGGGAGGGAAGAGCAGTGGAGTGCTTTCCTATAATAAATTCCTGTGCCTCCTCGGTCGGCATCAGTCCTATCATTGCGAAGGAGGGAGAATTTCGGTATCGAAAGACCCTTAAGGTTCTTAGGCTTGAGAAACGTCTCTTGAAGTAGTAGTAAGTCTACTTCATTATCTTTGAGAAAGAGTTTTAGCTCAGGGAGATTTGAGCGTAATCCTCTGGTGTTGAATGAGATGAGCGAAATGCCCTTGGGTTTCAAACGACCTGTTTGCATTTGGGGCTTTACAAAGAGTTGAGGAGGTGGGAGTGCTCTACTAGCGCCAGAAGGCGCTGTTGAGAAGAGTGGGAGGCGCGAAGTTTTTGCGCGAGGACTGAGATTTCAGAGATGTTGATGTTTGATATAACATCATGGACGAGTCTCATGTCATCAGCCAGGGATGGCGTGAAGACGTTTGGGTGTGGCTGGAGCACTTTTGGGGTGGCTACAGGTGGTGAAGGGGTGGGGGTGGTGGCCTTTTTGGGGCCCCATGCTTGGGTAGGGATCGGCTTCGGCTGGGGGGCTGCAGCTGTGGGCAGTTTGGGTAGAGGGGGGAAGTTGGCGGCACTTTTTGCCGGAAGTGGTGTTTGTTTGGGGGGTTTTGCTTTGGGTTGGGTGGGGCGAGGGGCTCGAGGGCAGCCTCTGTAGCTGGCCGCGTGACCTGATTGGTTGCAGAGGACGCAGGATGGAGGGGTTCCATCATCGCGATTCCTCGTGCACTCTTTGGTGAGGTGGGGGATGAGGCACTTACGGCACCTTGGAGGGGCAGTGCAGTTTGCCGCTGCGTGGCCATAAAGTTGGCAACGGTGACATTGGGCGGGGTAGCCGCGGCGGTTTGGTCGCTCGACCTTGATTTTAGAGAGGCCGCAAATTGTGCGTTCCTCTTTGAAGAGCTCTGTGGCCTGGGGGGAGTTCGTCATAATGACGAGGGCAAGAGGAAATCTCTTCCCTGAACTGCTGTGCATTTTGTGCACGGCTTCGACAGGGAAGCCTTTGGCTTGGAGATCATTCATGATCTCTTCGTTGGGTACCTCGAAGGGTATCCCGCGGAGGACTGCGCGGACTTTGCGTTCCTCCTGAAGGGGGTGGGAGTGGTATGGGAGATCTTTGACTGTCATGAGGCTTCTCAGACTCCTGAAGTCGTTGATCGAAGCGGTCGAGATTCGGATGGCTTCTTGAGTGTTGGTGGCTTTGGTGTAGTTGATTTTTTGATCACTACACATTTTAGAGAGCGCGGTCCATTGGGACTTGTCTCTGAGGAAGAGGGGAGGCGGGGTCTGCTTCCGGGCGAGGACAGGCTCGCACCGGGAAGGTGCCTTAGGGGCCGGCGGGGTGGCCGTGGTGGGGGCGGGGGCGGGGGTTACCGTCGTCAGGAGGAGGGGGGAGAGCGCTTTGCGCTTCCTGTGCCTCTTTTTACGGTTTTCGGCTATGACGAATTCGTCGTCGCCGATGGAACCGATGAGGGTTGGGGTGTCGGACTCAGCGTCCGATGAGGAGGAAAAGCAGGGGGCTGACCTTTTCCGTTCGGAGTTCACAGACGAGCAGTCTGAGAACTCCATTGATTGGGGGGGGACCGGTGAGGGTGACTCGGGGGAGTCTGCCTCTGGGGCCGGGGCTTTTTGGGAAGGAGACGTGTTAATCGCGTCTAGAAATTGTGAGAAGACGGCCTTCTCGATGCTGTAGCCTTGGGCTACGCAGAACTTTTGGAAGAGCTCTATTATAGGAGCAGCTTCCATGGTGATTTCGGGGGAGTTGGGGGAGTTGGGGGGAGTTTTGGGGGAGTTGGGGGGAGTTTTGGGGGAGTTGGGGGGAGTTTTGGGGGAGTTGGGGGGAGTTTTGGGGGAGTTGGGGGGAGTTTTGGGGCAGTTGGGGGGAGTTTTGGGGCAGTTGGGGGGAGTTTTGGGGCAGTTGGGGGGAGTTTTGGGGCAGTTGGGGGGAGTTTGGGGTGGTGTATGGGGGCTGTTGGGGGTGCTGGAGGTTGTTGGGGGGGGTGTTTTCTTACTCTCCGGCGAGCTGGTGGCGTCAGTGGCGGCAGCTGCGAGCAGCTTCGCTCACGGTCCGCAGGTGCGGGCGCTGCGGCGGCGGCAGTGGCGGCAGCTGCGAGGCAGCTTCGCGCGTTGTCGCAGGGCGACGACGGCGGCGGCTGCGAGGCAGCTTCGCGCGTCGGCGCAAGGCGGCACTCGGTCGGTGGCGGGACCGACTGAGAGCGCGACCGTTCTGCACCGGGGCGCAGAGCGGAATGATGATGCGTTTGCGAAATGCCGCTTTATTTATATAGTCGAGCACCGTACTCGCGGCGAGTGACGATCGCTACGATACGTAGAGAGAGCGAGAGAGAAATAGAGGGAGAGAGACGCGTGTCACATAAAATGTTATAGTAGGTAGGTATATGATGTTAGACCATTATAAAGTTTCAGCTGAGGCAGTTGATTGATTACATACGTAACGTAGTGTAGTAGCATTTAAAATAACGTTGTTCTAAGTGTTACTGTATAAGTTTATATGCTATCTTGTATGAGGTGTATTTCACTTCTTCGTTTATTAGTGTACTTTGTCATTACTTATATACCTTCCGATACTTAGTACTTTGTGTACTTAGGTGTATTATGTATGTACAGTAGTACACCTACATAATGTGTGTAGGTTAATTATATACGGACGGACGAGACGAAAAGTCTGCTATAGAAACGAAAGTTGTTTGAATGTTTTGATAGCCCTGAAAAGGGCTTTTGGTGCTCGAGATGAGCAAGCGAGCGAGTCAGCTCGGAGAGAGAGGGTGACGGGTCCGGAGGGACGTCATCTTCACACCGTGCGCCGGCCGCTCGTGTATCCAGGTTTTGATAGGACATGGCGACGACGACGACGACGACGACGACGACGACGACGACGACGAGGAGTTTACTTCTTCGAAACTTTCTTTGCCGCCGGTTTGGCCTTCGGAGCGGTGACTTTTTTAGGTTTGGGAGCTTTCGGTTTCCTGGTCGGGGGTTTGGCGGTTTTCTTAGCCTTCGGAGTGGCGCTCTTGGCCTTGCTGCTGGCCTTGACGGGCGTGGCGGTTTTTTTCGCAGGCTTCTTTTTGGCAGCTTTCTTCTCCTTGATCGCCGCCGTTGTGGACTTCGCCTTCGAGGGAGATGCGGGAGCAGTCTTCCTCTTGGTGGCCCCCGCTGACGCGGCCTTTTTCGTTGTTTGCTTTTTAGCGGCGGCTGCGGACGGACGGCCGGCCTTGGCGGCGGGTTTCTTGCCAGAGTTCTCTAGCTTGAACGAGCCGGAGGCTCCCTTTCCTTTGGTCTGGATGAGCGCGCCGGACTCGACGGCGCTTTTGAGGTACTTCCTGATGAACGGGGCGAGTTTCTCGGCGTCGACCTTGTACTGCGCAGCGATGTACTTCTTGATCGCCTGCAGGGACGAGCCGCTGCGCTCCTTCAGTTCCTTGATGGCGTTGTTTACCATTTCAGAGGTCTTAGGGTGCGTTGGTTTAGCCTTAGGTTTCTTCGCAGCCGTGGACGCCTTCTGTTTCTTTGCAGGGGTGGCGGGTGCCGGTGTGTCGGATGCGACTGCTGTGTCTGCCATTGTTTCAGTAGAGAAGAGATTCACTTCACAACGAATAAAAATACAGAAATTGAGAGAGAGTTGGTACGGTAACGTAACGTAGGTGTCGCCACTGCAGTCGGGGTCGTCTTCAACGAAACGGAGCGGAGCGACGTTTCGATGAAGGTACGGGCCTCAATATTAATATTATTGCCCGGGCGTCTTCTCCGCGGGCGACAGCCCGCGGGTCCGGGGGGGGCAGTCAGTCATGCGCCGCGCGCCCGGAGCACGTTAGCCGCGCTCGACAGGTGGGCTGGTACTGACTGCCGTCGTGGTGTGAGGGAGCGCGCTGCGCGCCTCGACGATACATCAGAGCGAGATGAAGCATCGGAGGCGCGGCGCAGCTCGTGTTGTGTGGGCGGCCGCTCCACAGGTGATAACGGAGCTCGGTCGCTGACCCGCGCATCGGAATGCGAGCGCAGGTGCCTGCCGGGCGTTGGAATGCGGCGGCAGGTGCGAGCCGGGTCGTTCACCCGTGATCGGGCCGCGCGGGGTAGGGGGGTGCGCTGCGTGTCTCGACGATATTGCAGGGGTGCAGTATCGGAGTGCGCGGCGCTGCCCGTGACGTGACAGCGACTCGTGCGGGCCGGACGTCAGTGGTACGACGGTACGGCGGCGCCGCCGGCAGCCTCATTCCTCAGCTGCCGGCGATGACGTCACCGACGCCTCAGCCGTCCTTAGCCGCTGTCGTCTTCTTCTTCGGAGCTGCTGGCGGGTATGAGGCGCAGCAGCTCCCTGGGGTACGGTCGTCCGGTGGGGGATCGGTCGTAGTTAGGGGCGAGATCACGTAGGTGTTCGTGAGGGCCGTGGTCGGCGCGGTCGTATAACTTCCGCGCCAGTCGGCATACGAACTCTTCTACGGACTCAGCCCCTAGGTCCGTGGCGATCGTAGTGTTACGGGTCAGGTAGTGGGCACCGGTGAGTGCACGCAGGGCAAGGTTTTGTTGCGCCTGGAGTCTCTTCCGGTTGCGCGCTGAGGTGAAGACGTACCACGCAGGCGCCGCATATGTTAGGCGGGAGCGCAGGTACGTCTTGTAGATGTTTGTCTTCGTCCGGAGAGGCAGTCTGGAGGTTAGCACGGGCCTCAGGAGCGCCCTCGCTGCCTTGGTTTGGCGGATGGCGTGTTCAACCTGAGGCCCCATGCGGAGCCGGCGATCGATGTGGCACCCCAGGTACTTGACAGAGTCTGCCCACTCGATGTCAGTACCTCGTAGCTGGAGTTTCTGGATGTTCGTGTAGCGGGTGGCGCCTGACAGCATGGCGGTCGTCTTCCCCACGTTGACGGTTGTGCGCCAGCTGTCTAGCCAACCCGGTAGAAGATCCAGTAGCCGCTGCATCTTCGACACTGCGACTCTAGCCAGGCGCGAGGAGGCGAAGTACGCGCTGTCGTCGGCAAAGAGTGCCAACATGACGTCTTCGTGCCCCTCTTCCAGCGAGTCAGCAAGTGTCGGGATGTCGTTGGTGTAGGCGGCGTACAGGCAGGGCGATAGGCAGCTGCCCTGCGGTACTCCAGCTCTGATGGGGTGCGTCGCGGAGGTCGCTCCCTCTACCGAGACATAGAAGTGTCGATCGGCGAGGAAGGAGGCGACGATGCGTATGATCGCCGGCGGGGTAGTCGTGTTTGTCAGGAGCTTGTATAAGAGCCCCGCATGCCACACTCGATCAAACGCTTTCTCGATATCGAGAAAAACGCTGACGACGCGGCGGTCGCGATTCAGCTCGAATGCGACGTGATGCAGGACTCTTATTAGCTGGAGCGTCGTGGAGTGCTCGTTGCGGAAGCCGAACTGCTCAGCACGGTAGGGGACGTGCGGCCGCAGCCTCCGCAAGAGCAGACGCTCGAAGGTCTTCGCTAGGTGCGACAGGAGCGTGATGGGGCGATGGTGGGACGGTACTCGTCGATCTTTCCCCGGCTTGGGGAGCGTGATGACCTTTCCCGTCTTCCATGCCTCCGGGAAGTGGCACGTCCGGAGGACTCCGTTGAAGAGGCGGACTAGGGCTACCACTAGCCTACGTGGTAGCTGCTTCAGGGCCTCCGTCGGTATACCGTCGGGACCCGGGGCCTTCTTCTTGGGGAGCCACCTCAAAGTCCGAGCCAGTTCGGAGGGCGAGATGTAGGCGCCGCCCTCTAGCGGCTCGGGCTCTGATTGGAGGAATTCTGCCACAGTGCGCTCCACGTGCTCGACGTGAGTTGTGACAGTGGGCGCGACTGGGTTCGGCGTGAATTGTGTCTCCAGGTGGTCCGCAAGTATGTCCGCTCTGTCCCGAGCGGCGAATTTCCGATGGCCCTGACTATCGATGAGAGGATAGATGGGCTCCGGTGCTCTAGAGAGGCTGCGCACTAGGTGTCGAAGGGACGTCTCGTGCTCGGTCGCATGGTCGATAGTGGCCTCCCATGTCGAACCACGAAACTCCCTGACAGCGGCGGAGAGCCTCTCAGAGTGCGCGTTGAGCTCCCGCTTGATGCGCGGGCAACGCGTCCGGGCCCACAGCTTGTGTAGCTGCCTCTTCTTCCGTAGGTCCTCTTGTAGACGTGCCGGTAGCTCCTGTCTGCGATGGGTCGGCGCAGGTGTGACAGTGGTGGCTGCCTCCTGCGCGTCCGCGATCGCTTGGGTAATCTTGATTGCTGCATCATCCACTTGCTGGGGCGTCGAGACTTGCCCTTGCAAGGTGAAGTCCGTGAGTTGGTCACGGAAGGCCTGCCAATCGACCTTTCTGCGAGGTGGAGGTTTCACTGTGAAGTCGGACGCTAGACCAACCACTATGAGTATGGGCAAGTGGTTGGTATTCATGTCGTACAGGGTCTCCACCGAGATGGGATAGGGCAGCGCCTGATGCAGCACGATGTCCAGGACGTCTGGTCTGTAGGCCGGGTTTGTTGGCACGTGCGTGGGGTCGCTCGGGCCAACTACCTCGTACCCATGTCTCTCAGAGTCGTCGTAGAGGTGCCCGCCCTCGAAGTTCACGCTATGTGAACCCCATGCCGGGTGCTTGGAGTTCAAGTCACCGGCGAGGAGGGTGGGCGTCTGGCCATCGAAGATGTTGCGTAGGTCTTGGGCAGCGAAGGGTGCTAACGGGTCTTGCCCGCGGGGAGGCTTGTAGGCGGCAAACAGTCGGAGTTCAGCTCCGTCGGCGTTGACGCGCACTCCGATAGAGCGCATGCGGTCGAACGCCGGCAGGTCCAACTCCTCGTGCACGACGTCTCTCCGTACAAGTACCGCTGTGCCCCGGTATGGGACGTGCGGCGGGGTAGGAGAGGTCTCGTCTCGTCGGTACACGAAGTAGTTGGGGATGCTGAAGTTCCGTTGCGGCGCTAACAGTGTCTCCCCGAGCAGTATAATATGGGCGTCTTGTGTCTGGGCCAGTGTGCGGAGGTCATAAGTCCTCCCTGCGACACCCCCAGGGTTCCAATAGATGACTCTCAGGGCCTTAGGCCCCATGGAAGGCCATGATGAGGGCCATTCCCTTGAGAGTCACCGCCGTGACGTCAGCCGCCGTACCGGTGCTGACAGCGTTGGTGACGGCGACTAGGAAGTCGGTCACGGCGGCCTGTTGGGGGCTCTGTAGCAGTAACGTGGCTGCGTGGAGGGCGTCGAGGGCCTCGCTCAGCAGTGGGCGTGAGGCGAGGGCGGGGTGCTGGCGCGTGCTCTCCGGTGTGGTTGGGCGGGCAGGCACCGACTGAGGCGCTGACGTCGATAGCGCCCCAGTACGGTGCTCCGCCGTTGGAGCACGCGTCTCGGTGGTGGGCACCGCCGCAAGGACAGGGGTCTTCTTTGGGCGCCGCGTGCGCCTACGTCGGGGCGCCGCTGGGGCAGCTTGAGCGGGCGCGGCTTGGGCGGGTGCGGTCGTCTCAGCTGCAGTAGCGGGCGTCCTGGTTTGGCGCACTGCGGGTCGGGGCGCCGGTCCCGGCGCGGCCGTCGCGGCGCGCTCCGCAGTCGCCCTAGGGCGGGCCGCGGGGGGTAGCGTGTTGGGGGGCGGGGGCGGGGCTGTAGTAGGTGGCCCCGCCTCTGTGGTTTTCTTCTTATTTTTGCGGCCGCGCCTCCTCTGACGCCGTCGCGACGCCGGTGGCTGGCCGGTCGGCGCACCGTTGGCGGCTGCCGGGCCGGCAAGCTCGTCGCTCGGGAGCGGCCGATGGAGGGCTTGCGGTGGTCCGGTGGTGGGCCGTTTGCGGCCCGGTTGGTTACTCACGGTGGGGGGGAGAGGTGGAGGGATCCTCATCCCCCGCTTGCGCGCCTCCTTTTTGAAGAGGGCGCACCTCCGATCATTGGCCGTGTGCGCCTCGCCGCAGTTGGCGCACTTGCCAGGTTGTTCTCTGGGGCGCGGGCAGTCTGCGGCCCGGTGCTCGTCGCCGCACCTCACACAGCGGATCGGCTGGTGGCAGTTTTGCGACGAGTGGCCGAAGAGCTGGCAGCGGTGGCATTGGGCGGGGCCTCCTCTTCCCCGCCATCCCTCAATGGTGACGCCCGGCATGTACAAGAGCTCTGTTGTCTTGTATAGCCGGGCGAGTTCTTCTTGTGTCATGTGCGGCAGCTGCATGTGGAAGAGGCAGCCGGGTCTCCCACGCCGCGCCGGGATGGCCCTCACGTGCGTCGGCTCAAAGCCGAGCTCAGTGAGTGCCTCCATAATGTCGGCTACGGGTGTGTCCGCCGGCAAGCCTCTTATGGCCGCCTTCGTGGGGAGGTCGCTCGAGGGGCTGAAGCAATACCAGGACACTTGCGCGTCCCGGTCCCTCGCCTCCGTCAGGTACCTCTGCACGGTACGGAACTCCGTCTCGGTTTTGGGCAGAAACCGGAACCCGTTTCCGAGGGGGCGTGCAGAGGGGGCGTGTCCTAGGAGCCTATGCAGCTCCTTGAAGTGGGCCCCCCAGTTTGGTAGCTTGGAGACTACCAGTGGGGGGTAGGTTTTCTTGGGCGCCGCCGGCGCTGCGGCTGCCGAAGTCGACGCCGCGGCCGTCGCTGGGGCCGTGATGGTGCCCTGGCGTACCCCTTGAACTGGGGGTGCGCTTGGGCCGGTGGATGTTGGCGCCGTTGTGGAGACAGCGGCAGGGAGTTGCGGTCCCCAGGGCGCAGCGGAGGTGCGCGGGGGCGGCAGGCTTGGCCACACTGGTGGCCGGTGGGTGGTAGTCGGTGCGGTCGCTGGGGCCGAGTGCGAGCCCTGGCGTACCCCTACTTCGGGGACCGCGCTTGGGCTGGCGGCTGTTGGTGCGGGTGCAGGAGTGGTGGCAGGTGGTGCCAGCACTCCTAGCGCGGTGGTCGCGCAGTGAGGCGCATCTGTCCCTCTCGCCGGTGACTGTAGCCACGGCTGCCCGTACGTCGCTAGGAAGGACGCAGGGGGCGGGCTGTTCCTCGGCGAGAGGAATGTGGGCGTCGTGTGCCCGGACACAGTGTGTGTGTACGGGGGCGGGGTGTGCGTCGGCGAGTGGAAGGGGTTGCTCGTGCTGTATGTGGGCCCCGCTGGCGACGGGGTCCGCAAGCCCACCTCCTTGAGCGACTCCATACTGGAGTCCACCGACAGGTCGCTGGGGTAGTCCGCCCCTCTCGAGCCGGCGTCTCTCCTTGGAGTCGACGGCGAGCTGGGCGGCAGTATGTGCCTCACCCCTGAGAAGGATGAGGGGGGGGTCCGTGAGAGGTCCGGTTCGGAGGAGGACCTCGCCGCGGTGGTGCGGCGTTTCTCCTCGGCGCCAGTCTGGTCTGGCGAAGGCGGGCCTCTCTTCAGTGGGCGTGTAGGTGGGGCCAGCTGCTGCTCGACGCCTGTGAGGGCGGAGCTGCTCGCTTGGCTGTCCGTGGGTGCACGCACGACTGTTATGTCGTGCGTGAAGATGTCCCGCTGGGCAATGACCAGGGGCGCAGGCAGTCTCCTACCCTTGCGGCCGTCCCGCGGGGGTAGGGGGGCTGGGGGGGGAGGGTCGTCCCCTTCCATGATGAGAGGTGAGGCAGTCAGTCGTAGCTAGGCTGCATCTCACTGGGCCCACTCCTGTGTCGCTTCGCTATCGCGAAGCGGTATAGGGTGGGCGCAAACTCGGACAGTGTCCGGTTTTCTACACTGTTGAGTTCGTTTTGGGCACACACACGCACAGTACTAGTGTTCTTCAGTGTCTCAAAGAGAACAGGCCATACACTGACACTGGACTAATCTTAACACTGAATATCCGCCGAGCACAGCACTACAGCGTCCTATTTCAACAGGCCATACACTGACGCTGTTGATGTCCGGACACTTAAACACTGTATCGACGGCACTAGCACTCGCTCACACTAAGCGTCTACAGTTAACAGGCCCTCACTGACGCTTGTTAACTGTCACTTGTCTTATCACAGTATTAGCCACTACACTTCACTACCCGGAGCGCATCAGGGTACCTAGGTACCGAGCGCGTGCTCAACGGGCTGCGGTGCGTAGTGCTACGGCGACAAAAGCAAGTAGCGTCGACGTCGGGCGTCGCGCCGGTGCGCGTCGGGACGGCCTGCGTCGCGAGACGGGCGTCGACCAACAGGCGCCGGGGCGCTGGACGTCGGGACGCTGGGCGTCGGCGTCGGGACGCTGGGCGTCGGCGTCGGCGTCGGGACGCTGGGCGTCGGGGCGCCGGGCGTCGGCGTCGGCGTCGGGACGCTGGGCGTCGCGACGCTGGGCGTCGGCGTCGGCGTCGGGACGCTGGGCGTCGGGGCGCCGGGCGTCGGCGTCGGCGTCGGGACGCTGGGCGTCGGCGTCGGTACGCTGGGGCGTCGCGATGCCGGGCGTCGGACCGGCGGGCGTCGCGGCGGAAGGCGAGGGAGGCGTCAGCGCTCAACGGGCGGCCGGAGCGGACTTGTGTGTCGCCACTGTCAGGGAAAATGGACTACCCCCCATTCGGCGGCATTGCCGCACGGACACGCTACTAGTCGCAAGACGATTTCCCTTGCTCGCGGAGAGAAGTTTTCACTAACATGCTTTCGATTAAATCGGTTTTTACAGAGAATTTAGAAGAATTCAGATGATTATATTCATTGTTAAATCGAGTTAGGATAGTTGTCGGTTCGACAGATATAGAGATAGGTACGTAGGATGCGGTGTAAGGGAATGGAAAGTGAACGGAGTCGCGGAGTCGGTTCGAGTGCGATGCCGTGATCGGAGTTTTCTTAGATTTTTCACATAAAATGTATATAAAAATAGTAAATGGGGAGTCGGTGTGTTAAAAGGGAAGACCCCTGCACCATCGGTGTGCGTCAGTAGGTATATTAGTCGGTGGAGGTGCTGTTGCGCTCGGCGTGCGTCTTGTGGAGTCGAGCGGGCACCGCCGCGCCGTCTCGTCGTCCACGATGTCTGTGTACGCGGTGGTGGTGGTGGTGCACTCGGGCCGGCGGCTGGTCTGCAGGTGCTGCAGGGAAGGAAGGACACGGGAGGAGAGATCGAATGAATCTGAAGAAGAAGAAGATCACAGGTGTTCACCGTAAAATAACCATCGAGGACGCGACGCGACGGCAACGGCAACGCTCCACCTCTCCTTCCTGGTTTCTATCTGACTGACTGAGTTCGTCTATCGTCTATCTATAGACAGAAGAGACGTTAATTATCAAAATTAGATGAAATAATTGGTAAACTAGGTAGTGTACTTACCTCTAAAAAAAAAAAGGTTCAAAGTTGAAGTTGGTTTAAACTTAGGTAGGTAGTTGTTTCATAGTTGTATTTTGGCTAGATAGGAAATAAGTACTTTCAGTTTTTAACAAATAAAATAAGTACCTTTAGTCTGTTCGCTCGTAAAAATATTGGCTACTTTCAGTTTGGGAACAAATAAGTATACTTGATCAAATCTAGCAAAACTGAACACTTAAGTATGTAAGTAACCGGTCAGCTCGTAAGGATCTCGTTGATTTGAACGTAGGTAATGAATAAAGATTCAAATTTAGTCGGTTTGCTTGTAAAAAAAAAATTTCTGCTATTTGCGTATTGAAGCGATTACATGAGTTAGCAAATTGTCAAAAAAAAAAATCAAGCATTTAATCGGTACGCTCGTAAAAAATTCGGCTTTTTATGGTTTTAGGCAAGTATTAAGTTATATAAGTTTCAGTTTTTAACAAATAACTAGGTAGGTAATAAAAAAAAAAAAAAACTCAAGCGAGTACCTACCATGTATGTAAGTATTAGGTACTACCTGGGTAGACAGATGATTAAAATCAAACATTCAGTCGGTTCGCTCGTAAAAATTTTGGCTACTTTCAGTTTTCAGTTTTAAACAAAAGGTTCGCTCGTAAGGATTTCGTTTGTTTTTAACGTAGGTACTTCCATAGTAAAATCGATTCTGACGGTTCTAATTTTAGTTTCAGTGCTGTCAAAACATGAATTTTTTTCCAAAGTAATAGGTACACCTCCTACATTTAAAAATCGGTTCGCTTGTAAAAATTTCTGCTGTATCCCAATCAAAGCAAATAAATAAGTATGTATGCATGTATGTATGCGTGTATGTATGTGTGTGTGTGTGTGTGTGTGTGTGTGTGTGTGTGTGTGTGTGTGTGTGTGTGTGTGTGTGTGTGTGTGTGTGTATGTATGTATGTATGTATGTATGTATGTATGAATGAATGAATGAATGAATGAATGAATGAATGAAATGAAAATCAAAAAAATTAATCGGCACGCTCGTAAAAATTTCGGCAATTTTTCATTTATTTAAAGCAAGTACCCACGTATTCCATCCATCCATCCATCCATCCATCCATCCATCCATCCATCCATCCATCCATCCATCCATCCATCCATCCATCCATCCATCCATCCATCCATCCATCCATCCATCCATCCATCCATCCATCCATCCATCCATCCATCCATCCATCCATCAGCATGTTTCGTCCACACATGCTGGACACATAGGCCTTTCCAGGATTTCGCCATGCTTGGTGGTCCTCCCGGAAGAAATGCCCATACTCACACACGTTGGGCAGGCGGGTTGGTGAGCGCGGTGCCGAAACCCTTGCACCAGTGACGCCGCTGCCCGTCACCAGTCTAATCGGGGTGCGCTCGTAAAAATTTCGGCAATTTTTCATTTATTATATATGTATATATAAAGCAAGTACCTACGTATTACATAATAAAAATAATCAGGCATTGAATTTAAAATCAATAATTTTGTCGGTTCGTTTGTAAAAATTTTGTCTATTTTCTGTTTTGAACAACGAAGGAAGGAACGAAGAAGTTTTTTTTTTTTACTACGTACCTAGGTATTTAGATAGAAGAAAAGAAAGTATAAATTACATAAGGCCGCCTTAGGTATAATAATATAACAGTGTGAACAAACTTTAACGTGAGTTGATTTGAAGAACCAGACTGCGACAAATCCGATATTTTGAAACATGCACCGCCATCTAGTATCTATAGATGACTATGAATCTGAATAATATAGTACTTATAAGGTGACTTTAATTTATGCAGCAAAACTTATACTGGAGGCTTGGTAGGTGATCAGCAGTAACACCGATCGGAGCTTGTGGGCACTGAGAGAACTTACCGAGTCTTCAGTAAGAGTTAGAGTTTGGTTGTACATTTTTCGTTTTCAGACCCAGATAACGCACGCACGGACTCGCTTCATCCATCGAGGTAGGTAGGTAAGTAAGTAAATTTTCATAATTATTTATTTATTTAAATAACCTAGACTTTTACAGATCACTGTAATCACATTGAATGGGGGGACGCTCGGAATCAGACGCGTTCTTTGTAATAATATTATTATATAGGTAAGGTACGTAGAGACGTGTTGTCACAGTAGTATAGAAACTCGTTTAAAACTGAAATATTTGCGGCCCTGAAAAGGGCCTTTTTTTATATCGTCGAAGCGAGCGGCGATGTCAATGGAAAGGGTTTAACCGCCGAAACCGTAGAGGGTGCGGCCCTGACGTTTCAGAGCGTACACGACGTCCATGGCGGTGACGGTCTTCCTCTTCGCGTGCTCCGTGTAGGTGACTGCGTCACGGATCACGTTCTCGAGGAACACCTTCAGGACACCGCGGGTCTCCTCGTAGATCAGACCGGAGATACGCTTGACACCGCCACGGCGGGCCAGACGACGGATCGCGGGCTTCGTGATACCCTGGATGTTATCACGCAGCACCTTCCTGTGACGCTTCGCGCCTCCTTTCCCCAGACCTTTTCCTCCCTTGCCGCGACCGGTCATCTTGCTGTGCTAACAAAGTTGAACGAACGAAATGAATGCGAACCGACCGACTGCTTGTGCACCGCACGAAATACTGTCGACTACGCTTTTTTTTTTTTTTTTTTTTTTTTTTTTTTGGGCCCAAGCAAAAGGCACCCTCCGGAGGTCTCGGTGGGAGGGAGGTGGAGAATGCTCATAGCATACCAACACAGCCGTCTGCATTGGTTATGTGGGACTCACTAGAAGTGCCTACCCACTAAACTCCACCTTGTAAGTTGGTTTGGCCCTGGGGGGTCTTAAAACCTTTATCTGAGCGACCCACCTTTGGGGGGAAGGGGGTGCTAGCGGGGTCCTAAAGGGCCATCCGCTGGGAAGGATCCCAATAGGGATCTAAGCTGATTGGAGGGAAGAGCTAGGCTCTGTATGAGGGGCTCGAGCTTTTAGCTTATCATGAGCTTCTTGAAGCCTATTTACAGCTTCCGTGAGTTTGTTAGGGGGATCGGTGAGGACGTTTCTCGGCCTTCGAACCTTGTAACGAGATATAGTCGGAGCAGTGTACGAAACTGTCTCGCGTACTAACGGATTGGGGTGTTCTTCGGCAGATTTGAAGAATGTCTCTGAAAGGGATTTCATGAATTGTTGGAGGGTGGGCAGCTCTAAGTCCCGATGGAGGTCCGCGTTGCGCACGTACCAGGGTGCATTGGCCGCTTTCCGGCAGAATAGATTTTGGGTTACCTGCATTTTATGCAGGATATTGGGTTTCGCATGTGCGAAGACGGGGGAAGCGTACGTTAATACAGGTCGGATGCAGACCTTGTATAGTGTTCGCTTGTTTCTGAGAGACATCTTACTGTGCCTGCCTAACATGCTGTTCAGCCTGTTCAGATAGAAACGGGCTGTACGCGTCACTCTATTTATGTGAGGTTTGAAGGATAGACGAGAGTCCAGAGTGACTCCTAGATATTTTGCAGTGTTTTTCCAGGGGACTGGGGTACCTAACATGCGGAGGTTGGGGTCGTTGTGACTCCTACGTTTATGGTCAAATCGGATTGCGACGCTCTTTTCAGGATTCACATCGATACGCCATCGTGCGAACCACTTTCCAAGAGCGTCGATGGACTTTTGGAGTTTTTTAAGTATTGTCTGTGAGAGACGGCTTTTAGTATAGAGTGCAGTGTCATCTGCGAAGAGGGATAGCTGTACCCCGTTCTCGGGGATAGGGATGTCGTTTGTGTATAACGAGTAAAGTATGGGAGAGAGAACTGATCCTTGGGGGACTCCAGCTCTTAGGGGGCGTGGGGAGGAGAGCAGCCCTTCGTGTCTGAATCTGAAGGTGCGATCTTTAAGATAAGATGCCACCAAGCGGACAAGGCGGTCGGAGAGGCCTGCCTTATATAGTTTAAGGATGAGGCCTTCGTGCCAGACTTTGTCGAACGCTTTAGCTACGTCGAAGAAGACGGCAACAGTAGGGTACCGTTTTGGGTAGAATCCGCTTAGGATATATTCTACTATTCGGTGGACTTGTTGGGGGCAAGAGTGCTTAGCTCTGAAACCGAATTGGTAGGAGTTGATGATCGGGTCACCGTCTGTAGGGAAGAGGTGCCTTTTCATGCGGGAAAGTATAACCCTTTCGAGTAGTTTCCCCATTGATTTGAGGAGGCTGATTGGCCGATGGCTAGCGGGGAGGTTTAGAGGCTTCCCTGGCTTGGGTATGCCTATGACGATGGCTTCTTTCCACGCTTTGGGGAAATGGCCGTAGTCGAAGCAGGCGTTGAAGATGAGGGCTAACAAGGTGAGTACTTGTTGGGGCAGATGTTTGAGGGCTCTGTTTGAGATCCCGTCCGCGCCTGGCGCTTTTTTGGGCTTTTGACCTCTGATGAAGGATAGGATTTCATCTTCGGTCACTGTGATGGGGTCGGAGGTGAGTGGGAGGGAGTTTCTGTAGTGAATCTCATCCTCTACCTCTTGGATATGGGAGGGGACAACTGGTTGGGAGCTGGGGGAGCATTGTGAGGCAATGCTGTCCGCAAAGCATTCAGCTTTTTCTTCATCCTCGAAGGCAGTTGAGCCATCGGGGCAGGTCAAAGGGGGAATGTGAGTGATTGCGTCTATCCTGAGGGCTCTCGCCATTCGATAGAACGCAGTGTGAGAAGGGGATATCTGCTCCATGAGCTCGCTTTTACGGGAGTCATTGAGTTCCGATAGAGCTGACTTTAATTTGCGGATCAATTGATTCGCTGTCGCTCTATATTCCGGAGTGGGGTAGATCGCCGCTCTCCTAAGGGCTGCTCTTTTAGCCTTGAGTAGGTTGGCGATTTCAGTGGGAAGTTGTTGAGCAGATGGCTCAGGGGAGGTCTTTTCGTTGCCTTTGAGGGCGGAGTTAATAAGCTCCGTAAGTGAATCAATTGTGGAGTCGATTTTGTCTGTACTATCAAAGTAGTCAGATGAAAATTTTAGAGGGGAGTCAGGGGCATCCATGGCCGAGGCTAGGGTGTTTTTGAAGCCTTCCCAATTTGTGAAGGTTTTGGGAGGGGGTGGTATATTATTTGGGGGACCTAGTTTAAGGGAGACTGGGCGGTGGTCTGAGCCAAGGTCGTCCAGTGTTTCAATTGCCCTGAGATTTAGGGAGACACCCTTTGTGAGTGCGAAATCTAATACGTCCGGTGAGTGGTCCGTATTATCGGGGTAATGTGTCGGGGCATATGGGCATAGAACGTTAAGTTCAAGTTCGTCGGTTATAGAAAGGAGATTTATACCATTTGGGTTGGTATTGAGGCAGGTCCAGTCTGTATGTTTAGAGTTGAAGTCTCCAAACATAATGACGGACTCCCCCATTGAGAGAATGGTTTGGAAGTCTCTTTTTGCTGGGCTTTTGCCCGAAGGGATGTAGACAGAAGCAATGATCATGGTTTGGTGTCCTGACATTGCCAGTCTACATATGGTGGCTTCCATGGTTTGGAGCGGTGGCGTGGGGAGGGAAGAGCAGTGGAGTGCTTTCCTATAGTAAATTCCTGTGCCTCCTCGGGGGGCATCAGTCCTATCATTTCGAAGGAGGGAGTATTTCGGTATCGAAAACCCCTTAAGGTTCTTAGGCTTGAGAAACGTCTCTTGGAGTAGTAGTAAGTCTACTTCATTTTCTTTCAGAAAGAGTTTTAGCTCAGGGAGATTTGAGCGTAATCCTCTGGTGTTGAATGAGATGAGCGAGATGCCCTTGGGTTTCAAACGACCTGTTTGCATTTGGGGCTTTACAAGGAGTTGAGAAGGTGGGAGTGCTCTACTAGCGCCAGAAGGCGTTGTTGAGGAGAGTGGGAGGCGCGAAGTTTTTGCGCGAGGACTGAGATTTCAGAGATGTTGATGTTAGATATAACATCGTGGACGAGTCTCATGTCATCAGCCAGGGACGGCGTGAAGACGTTTGGGTGTGGCTGTAGCACTTGTGGGATTGCTACAGGTGTTGTGGGGGTGGGGGTGATGGGCTTTTTCGGGCCCCATGCTGGGATAGGGATCGGCTTCGGCTGTGGGGCTGCAGCTGTGGGCAGTTTGGGTAGAGGGGGGAAGTTGGCGGCACTTTTTGCCGGAAGTGGTGTTTGTTTGGGGGGTTTTGCTTTGGGTTGGGTGGGGCGAGGGGCTCGAGGGCAGCCTCTGTAGCTGGCCGCGTGACCTGATTGGTTGCAGAGGACGCAGGATGGAGGGGTTCCATCATCGCGATTCCTCGTGCACTCTTTGGTGAGGTGGGGGATGAGGCACTTACGGCACCTTGGAGGGGCAGTGCAGTTTGCCGCTGCGTGGCCATAAAGTTGGCAACGGTGACATTGGGCGGGGTAGCCGCGGCGGTTTGGGCGCTCGACCTTGATTTTAGAGAGTCCGCAGATCGTGCGTTCCTCTTTGAAGAGCTCTGTGGCTTTGGGGGTGTTCGTCATTATGACGAGGGCAAGAGGAAACCTCTTTCCCGAACTGCTGTGCATTTTGTGCACGGCTTCGACAGGGAAGTCTTTGGCTTTGAGATCATTCATGATCTCTTCGTTGGGTACCTCGAATGGTATCCCGCGGAGTACTGCGCGGACTTTGCGTTCCTCCTTAAGGGGGTGGGAGTGGTAGGGGATTTTTTCGACATCCATGAGTCTAGTGAGACTCCTGTAGTCGGTGATCGACGCGGTCGAGATCCTAATTGCCACTTCGGTGTTGGTGGCTTTTGTGAAGTTGATCTTGCGATCACTACACATTTTGGAGAGAGCGGTCCATACGGACTTGTCTCTGAGGTAGAGAGGTGGCGGGGTCTGCTTCCGGGCGAGGACAGGCTCGCACCGGGAAGGTGCCTTAGGGGCCGGCGGGGTGGCCGAGGTGGGGGCGGGGGCGGGGGCGGGGGTTACCGTCGTCAGGAGGAGGGGGGAGAGCGCTTTGCGCTTCCTGTGCCTCTTTTTCCGGTTTTCGGCTATGACGAATTCGTCGTCGCCGATGGAACCGGTGAGGGTTGGGGTGTCGGACTCAGCGTCCGATGAGGAGGAAAAGCAGGGGGCTGACCTTTTCCGTTCGGAGTTCACAGACGAGCTGTCTGAGAACTCCATTGTTTGGGGGGGGACCGGTGAGGGTGACTCGGGGGAGTCTGCCTCTGGGGCCGGGGCTTTTTGGGAAGGAGACGTGTTGATCGCGTCTAGAAATTGTGAGAAGGCGGCCTTCTCGATGCTGTAGCCTTGGGCTACGCAGAACTTTTGGAAGAGCTCTATTATAGGAGCAACTTCCATGGTGATTTCGGGGGAGTTGGGGGAGTTTTGGGGGAGTTGGGGGAGTTTTGGGGGAGTTTTGGGGGAGTTGGGGGGAGTTTTGGGGCAGTTGGGGGGAGTTTTGGGGCAGTTGGGGGGAGTTTTGGGGCAGTTGGGGGGAGTTTTGGGGCAGTTGGGGGGAGTTTGGGGTGATGTATGGGTGATGTATGGGTGATGTATGGGGGGTGTTGGGGCTGCGGGAGGTTGATGGGGGGGTGTTCTCTTACTCTCCGACGAGCTGGTGGCGTCAGTGGCGGCAGCTGCGAGCAGCTTCGCTCACGGTCCGCAGGTGCGGGCGCTGCGGCGGCGGCAGTGGCGGCAGCTGCGAGGCAGCTTCGCACGTTGTCGCAGGGCGACGACGGCGGCGGCTGCGAGGCAGCTTCGCGCGTCGGCGCAAGGCGGCACTCGGTCGGTGGCGGGACCGACTGAGAGCGCGACCGTTCTGCACCGGGGCGCAGAGCGGAATTATCGACTACGCCCAACTACTACGACTTTTATATATAGGTGGAGCGGGCCGAGCGAGACAGGGTACAGTGTGCGATGGAGATGCAAATAGATGAATGGAAAAAGAAACGAACGATGTTACGAAAAAACGAAAAATTTGGACAAAGCAAAAGTTTTTAATTAATTATAAATAATATACCTAAATGTAATAAACCAACCTACTAATATCTACCTACATAATTATCTTTATATGCTTTCAGCATCGAATACACAATAATTTACCTTCAAGTAAGTAGGTACATACATATTTAGATTTCTTTCGTTTTAATTTTTCCCTCTAAACTTGCTAAAAGTAGGTAATTGCGCCGCGCCTATCATTGAGTATCTACTTAGTATAAAAATAAGTGGATATATAGATAGTGTATGTTATGTACTCTGATGGATGACTAGAATCGAATCGATGCGGAGTCGTTAGAGAAACATGTGTAACAGTGAATAGTTTGTGGCCCTGAAAAGGGCCTTTTTTTGCGAACAAAAGCAAGCGCGACTTAAGCACGCTCGCCACGGATTCGGCGCGCCAGTTGGATGTCCTTGGGCATGATGGTGACACGTTTTGCGTGGATGGCGCAAAGGTTCGTGTCCTCGAAGAGACCGACGAGGTACGCCTCGCTAGCCTCCTGGAGGGCCATCACGGCGGAGCTCTGGAAACGCAGATCGGTCTTGAAGTCCTGAGCGATTTCACGCACGAGACGCTGGAACGGCAGCTTGCGGATCAGGAGCTCAGTGCTCTTCTGGTAACGACGGATCTCACGGAGAGCGACGGTTCCGGGCCTGTAGCGATGGGGTTTCTTAACACCGCCGGTGGCCGGTGCACTCTTACGAGCTGCCTTCGTGGCTAGCTGCTTACGGGGAGCCTTGCCACCGGTGGACTTGCGGGCAGTCTGCTTGGTACGAGCCATATTTTTCTTCTATCTAACCGAACGAACGAGCGAGCGACGCGACGGGCACGACGTCAGACTTACGAATGATCGAAATTTTTAGAGCGCAGCGCTTAAATACTTATATATGCAGACCGGATCTCATCGGCGAAGGGGCGACTGAGAGGGGAAGGGGGGGGGAATAAAACAGAATAAGCTTCTCTTTTTATTTTCAAAATAAAGCCACATAGTAGGTATGTACCTATTACTGCAATCCATGTTCAGAAGTACCCCTATTTATTACTTAGATACATATACGATTTATGTAAGTATTTATATAATGACATTTCATTGTACTTTATGTACATACTACCTACTTATATTATATTTTCGCTCTTTCAGACAGGAGTGAGTGAGTATTTATTCGGTTAAATCATGACTACCAGGTGTCAGTATAAAAATTTAATCTTACACGTAATAATTATTATGTATATCTCTATATTATGTGAACTTATAATAATAAATTAAGAGAGAGAGACGTTGCGTCTGTCTGAGAAACTGAACAGTAGAACGTTTTTGTGGCCCTGAAAAGGGCCGTTTGAACAGTACGGAGTACGGAGGAAGGAGGGAGCACACCTCACTTGGAGCTAGTGTACTTGGTGACGGCCTTGGTACCCTCACTGACGGCGTGCTTGGCGAGCTCACCGGGCAGCAGGAGTCTCACAGAGGTCTGCACCTCCCTAGATGTGATCGTCGATCGCTTGTTGTAGTGAGCGAGACGGGATGCCTCCGCAGCGATGCGCTCGAAGATGTCGTTCACGAACGAGTTCATGATGGACATCGCCTTCGAGGAGATACCGGTGTCCGGATGGACCTGCTTCAGCACCTTGTAGATGTAAATGGCGTAGCTCTCCTTCCTCTTGTGCTTCTTCTTTTTCTTGTCTGACTTGGAGATGTTCTTCTGGGCTTTGCCAGATTTTTTGGCGGCTTTACCGCTTGTCTTCGGTGGCATGGTGTACTGTTAGAGCGGCGAACGTGCGACTGACTAAAATTTTTAAATTTTTAGCTTTTATACGATCGCAGCCCATGCTCTAGTGCCTCGAACACCGATACGAGGGCGACCGACCAATCACGCGACGCGTAACGGGTATAGCACTATTATACCTGTCTCCCTCTTGGCGTTTCTTTTTATACACAATAACCTAGATTGTTTCAGAAAATGTTTTGATGTGATTTAAAAAAAAACAGATCAGATCAGACCTATTTATGTACATTACCTATGCAAGTAGTTTCATCACTTGTTCTCACAGGCCTGTCTATATACGTGTTTGGTTCAATTAGGATTTAAGTTGTTATGCACATGACTGTTTATGTAGGTAACTACTATTATACCCGTATAATAATAATTTGTTAATTTTTGGAGAATATTTATAATTGTATATAATATAACATTGTATAATGTTCAGTTATTGTAAAGATAGTAGTAGGTAAGTAAAGATAAATATCGTATCATTAGAGTTTAGCAGAGCATTAATCGATTTTCTCTATCATACTTATTATCTGCTTTGTAACCGCCTAATTAGGTTTTGGCAAAGTATGTAGTGTTAATTTAATAATTATATTAAAATCAAGTGCAAGTCCTGCAAAGAAACAAGTAAGTATACGGAATAGTTTTGTGGCCCTGAAAAGGGCCTTTTTGTCGGAAACAACAACCGGTGGGGTCTCGTTTAAGCCTTCTTCTCGGTCTTCTTGGGCAGAAGGACGGCCTGGATGTTCGGCAGGACACCGCCCTGAGCGATGGTAACGCCGGACAAGAGCTTGTTCAGCTCCTCGTCGTTACGGATGGCGAGCTGCAAGTGACGGGGGATGATCCTGGTCTTCTTGTTGTCGCGTGCCGCGTTGCCAGCCAATTCGAGAACTTCAGCGGCCAGATATTCCATGACGGCGGCCAAGTACACCGGCGCTCCGGCACCGACGCGCTCAGCGTAATTGCCCTTGCGGAGCAGCCTGTGGATACGTCCCACCGGGAACTGGAGACCGGCACGGTTGGAACGGGACTTTGCCTTTCCCTTGACTTTACCGCCCTTTCCGCGTCCGGACATGTCGAAAGATATAAAAACGTTTACAGGAGAACGCGCGCGCGCAACGTGCGAGCGAGCGACGAGCAGATAATGAATCCGAATGCGTTTGCGTTTTTTTTTTTTTTTTTTTTTTTTTTTTTGCGCCCAAGCAAAAGGCACCCTCCGGAGGTCTCGGTGGGAGGGAGGTGGAGAATGCTCATAGCATACCAACACAGCCGACTGCATTGGTTATGTGGGACTCACTGGAAGTGCCTACCCACTAAACTCCACCTAGTAAGTTGGTTTGGCCCTGGAGGGTCTTAAAACCTTTATCTGAGCGACCCACCTTTGGGGGGAAGGGGGTGCTAGCGGGGTCCTAAAGGGACATCCGCTGGGAAGGATCCCAACAGGGATCTATACTAGTTGGAGGGAAGAGCTAGGCTCTGTATGAGTGGCTCGAGCTTTTAGCTCATCATGAGCTTTTTGAAGCCTATTTAAGTCTTCCGAGAGTTTGTTAGGGGGATCGGTGAGGACGTTTCTCGGCCTTCGAACCTTGTAACGAGATATAGTCGGAGCAGTGTACGAAACTGTCTCGCGTACTAACGGATTGGGGTGTTCTTCGGCAGATTTGAAGAATGTCTCTGAAAGGGATTTCATGAATTGTTGGAGGGTGGGCAGCTCTAAGTCCCGATGGAGGTCCGCGTTGCGCACGTACCAGGGTGCATTGGCCGCTTTCCGGCAGAATAGATTTTGGGTTACCTGCATTTTATGCAGGATATTGGGTTTCGCATGTGCGAAGACGGGGGAAGCGTACGTTAATACAGGTCGGATGCAGACCTTGTATAGTGTTCGCTTGTTTCTGAGAGACATCTTACTGTGTCTGCCTAACATGCTGTTCAGCCTGTTCAGATAGAAACGGGCTGTACGCGTCACTCTATTTATGTGAGGTTTGAAGGATAGACGAGAGTCCAGAGTGACTCCTAGATATTTGGCAGTGTTTTTCCAGGGGACTGGGGTACCTAACATGCGGAGGTTGGGGGGGTCGTCGTAGTGAATCCTACGTTTATGGTCAAATCGGATTGCGACGCTCTTTTCAGGATTCACATCGATACGCCATCGTGCGAACCACTTTCCAAGAGCGTCGATGGACTTTTGGAGTTTTTTAATTATTGTCTGTGAGAGACGGCTTTTAGTATAGAGTGCAGTGTCATCTGCGAAGAGGGATAGCTGTACCCCGTTCTCGGGGATAGGGATGTCGTTTGTGTATAACGAGTAAAGTATGGGTGAGAGAACTGATCCTTGGGGGACTCCAGCTCTTAGGGGGCGTGGGGAGGAGAGCAGCCCTTCGTGTCTGAATCTGAAGGTGCGATCTTTAAGATAAGATGCCACCAATCGGACAAGGCGGTCAGAGAGGCCTGTCTTATAAAGTTTATAGATGAGGCCTTCGTGCCAGACTTTGTCGAACGCTTTAGCTACGTCGAAGAAGACGGCAACAGTAGGGTACCGTTTTGGGTAGAATCCGCTTAGGATATATTCTACTATTCGGTGGACTTGTTGGGGGCAAGAGTGCTTAGCTCTGAATCCGAATTGGTAGGAGTTGATGATCGGGTCACCGTCTGTAGGGAAGAGGTGCCTTTTCATGCGGGAAAGTATAACCCTTTCGAGTAGTTTCCCCATTGATTTAAGGAGGCTGATTGGCCGATGGCTAGCGGGGAGGTTTAGAGGCTTCCCTGGCTTGGGTATGCCTATGACGATGGCTTCTTTCCACGCTTTGGGGAAATGGCCGTAGTCGAAGCAGGCGTTAAAGATGAGGGCTAACAAGGTGAGTACTTGTTGGGGCAGATGTTTGAGGGCTCTGTTGGAGATCCCGTCCGCGCCTGGCGCTTTTTTGGGCTTTTGACCTCTGATGAAGGAAAGGATTTCATCTTCGGTCACTGTGATGGGGTCGGAGGTGAGTGGGAGGGAGTTTCTGTAGTGAATCTCATCCTCTACCTCTTGGATATGGGAGGGGACAACTGGTTGGGAGCTGGGGGAGCATTGTGAGGCAATGCTGTCCGCAAAGCATTCAGCTTTTTCTTCATCCTCGAAGGCAGTTGAGCCATCGGGGCAGGTCAAAGGGGGAATGTGAGTGATTGCGTCTATCCTGAGGGCTCTCGCCATTCGGTAGAACGCAGTGTGAGAAGGGGATATCTGCTCCATGAGCTCGCTTTTACGGGAGTCATTGAGTTCCGATAGAGCTGACTTTAATTTGCGGATCAATTGATTCGCTGTCGCTCTATATTCCGGAGTGGGGTAGATCGCCGCTCTCCTAAGGGCTGCTCTTTTAGCCTTGAGTAGGTTGGCGATATCAGTGGGAAGTTGTTGAGCAGATGGCTCAGGGGAGGTCTTTTCGTTGCCTTTGAGGGCGGAGTTAATAAGCTCCGTAAGTGAATCAATTGTAGAGTCGATTTTATCTGTACTATCAAAGTAGTCAGATGAAATTTTTAGAGGGGAGTCAGGGGCATCCATGGCCGAAGCTAGAGTGTTTTTGAAGCCTTCCCAATTTGTGAAGGTTTTGGGAGGGGGTGGTATATTGTTTGGGGGACCTAGCTTGAGGGAGACTGGGCGGTGGTCTGAGCCAAGGTCGTCCAGTGTTTCAATTGCCCTGAGATTTAGGGAGACACCCTTTGTGAGTGCGAAGTCTAATACGTCCGGTGAGTGGTCCGTATTATCGGGGTAATGTGTCGGGGCATATGGGCATAGAACGTTAAGTTCAAGCTCGTTGGTTATAGGAAGGAGTTTCATACCATTTGGGTTGGTATTGAGGCAGGTCCAGTCTGTATGTTTAGAGTTGAAGTCTCCAAACATAATGACGGACTCCCCCATTGAAAGAATGGTTTGGAAGTCACTTTTTACTGGGCTTTTGCCCGAAGGGATGTAGACAGAAGCAATGATCAGGGTTTGGTGACCTGACATTGCCAGTCTACATATGGTGGCTTCCATGGTTTGGAGCGTTGGCGTGGGGAGGGAAGAGCAGTGGAGTGCTTTCCTATAATAAATTCCTGTGCCTCCTCGGTCGGCATCAGTCCTATCATTGCGAAGGAGGGAGAATTTCGGTATCGAAAGACCCTTAAGGTTCTTAGGCTTGAGAAACGTCTCTTGAAGTAGTAGTAAGTCTACTTCATTATCTTTGAGAAAGAGTTTTAGCTCAGGGAGATTTGAGCGTAATCCTCTGGTGTTGAATGAGATGAGCGAAATGCCCTTGGGTTTCAAACGACCTGTTTGCATTTGGGGCTTTACAAAGAGTTGAGGAGGTGGGAGTGCTCTACTAGCGCCAGAAGGCGCTGTTGAGAAGAGTGGGAGGCGCGAAGTTTTTGCGCGAGGACTGAGATTTCAGAGATGTTGATGTTTGATATAACATCATGGACGAGTCTCATGTCATCAGCCAGGGATGGCGTGAAGACGTTTGGGTGTGGCTGGAGCACTTTTGGGGTGGCTACAGGTGGTGAAGGGGTGGGGGTGGTGGCCTTTTTGGGGCCCCATGCTTGGGTAGGGATCGGCTTCGGCTGGGGGGCTGCAGCTGTGGGCAGTTTGGGTAGAGGGGGGAAGTTGGCGGCACTTTTTGCCGGAAGTGGTGTTTGTTTGGGGGGTTTTGCTTTGGGTTGGGTGGGGCGAGGGGCTCGAGGGCAGCCTCTGTAGCTGGCCGCGTGACCTGATTGGTTGCAGAGGACGCAGGATGGAGGGGTTCCATCATCGCGATTCCTCGTGCACTCTTTGGTGAGGTGGGGGATGAGGCACTTACGGCACCTTGGAGGGGCAGTGCAGTTTGCCGCTGCGTGGCCATAAAGTTGGCAACGGTGACATTGGGCGGGGTAGCCGCGGCGGTTTGGTCGCTCGACCTTGATTTTAGAGAGGCCGCAAATTGTGCGTTCCTCTTTGAAGAGCTCTGTGGCCTGGGGGGAGTTCGTCATAATGACGAGGGCAAGAGGAAATCTCTTCCCTGAACTGCTGTGCATTTTGTGCACGGCTTCGACAGGGAAGCCTTTGGCTTGGAGATCATTCATGATCTCTTCGTTGGGTACCTCGAAGGGTATCCCGCGGAGGACTGCGCGGACTTTGCGTTCCTCCTGAAGGGGGTGGGAGTGGTATGGGAGATCTTTGACTGTCATGAGGCTTCTCAGACTCCTGAAGTCGTTGATCGAAGCGGTCGAGATTCGGATGGCTTCTTGAGTGTTGGTGGCTTTGGTGTAGTTGATTTTTTGATCACTACACATTTTAGAGAGCGCGGTCCATTGGGACTTGTCTCTGAGGAAGAGGGGAGGCGGGGTCTGCTTCCGGGCGAGGACAGGCTCGCACCGGGAAGGTGCCTTAGGGGCCGGCGGGGTGGCCGTGGTGGGGGCGGGGGCGGGGGTTACCGTCGTCAGGAGGAGGGGGGAGAGCGCTTTGCGCTTCCTGTGCCTCTTTTTACGGTTTTCGGCTATGACGAATTCGTCGTCGCCGATGGAACCGATGAGGGTTGGGGTGTCGGACTCAGCGTCCGATGAGGAGGAAAAGCAGGGGGCTGACCTTTTCCGTTCGGAGTTCACAGACGAGCTGTCTGAGAACTCCATTGATTGGGGGGGGACCGGTGAGGGTGACTCGGGGGAGTCTGCCTCTGGGGCCGGGGCTTTTTGGGAAGGAGACGTGTTAATCGCGTCTAGAAATTGTGAGAAGACGGCCTTCTCGATGCTGTAGCCTTGGGCTACGCAGAACTTTTGGAAGAGCTCTATTATAGGAGCAGCTTCCATGGTGATTTCGGGGGAGTTGGGGGAGTTGGGGGGAGTTTTGGGGGAGTTGGGGGGAGTTTTGGGGGAGTTGGGGGGAGTTTTGGGGGAGTTGGGGGGAGTTTTGGGGCAGTTGGGGGGAGTTTTGGGGCAGTTGGGGGGAGTTTTGGGGCAGTTGGGGGGAGTTTTGGGGCAGTTGGGGGGAGTTTGGGGTGGTGTATGGGGGCTGTTGGGGGTGCTGGAGGTTGTTGGGGGGGGTGTTTTCTTACTCTCCGGCGAGCTGGTGGCGTCAGTGGCGGCAGCTGCGAGCAGCTTCGCTCACGGTCCGCAGGTGCGGGCGCTGCGGCGGCGGCAGTGGCGGCAGCTGCGAGGCAGCTTCGCGCGTTGTCGCAGGGCGACGACGGCGGCGGCTGCGAGGCAGCTTCGCGCGTCGGCGCAAGGCGGCACTCGGTCGGTGGCGGGACCGACTGAGAGCGCGACCGTTCTGCACCGGGGCGCAGAGCGGAATGATGATGCGTTTGCGAAATGCCGCTTTATTTATATAGTCGAGCACCGTACTCGCGGCGAGTGACGATCGCTACGATACGTAGAGAGAGCGAGAGAGAAATAGAGGGAGAGAGACGCGTGTCACATAAAATGTTATAGTAGGTAGGTATATGATGTTAGACCATTATAAAGTTTCAGCTGAGGCAGTTGATTGATTACATACGTAACGTAGTGTAGTAGCATTTAAAATAACGTTGTTCTAAGTGTTACTGTATAAGTTTATATGCTATCTTGTATGAGGTGTATTTCACTTCTTCGTTTATTAGTGTACTTTGTCATTACTTATATACCTTCCGATACTTAGTACTTTGTGTACTTAGGTGTATTATGTATGTACAGTAGTACACCTACATAATGTGTGTAGGTTAATTATATACGGACGGACGAGACGAAAAGTCTGCTATAGAAACGAAAGTTGTTTGAATGTTTTGATAGCCCTGAAAAGGGCTTTTGGTGCTCGAGATGAGCAAGCGAGCGAGTCAGCTCGGAGAGAGAGGGTGACGGGTCCGGAGGGACGTCATCTTCACACCGTGCGCCGGCCGCTCGTGTATCCAGGTTTTGATAGGACATGGCGACGACGACGACGACGACGACGACGACGACGACGACGACGAGGAGTTTACTTCTTCGAAACTTTCTTTGCCGCCGGTTTGGCCTTCGGAGCGGTGACTTTTTTAGGTTTGGGAGCTTTCGGTTTCCTGGTCGGGGGTTTGGCGGTTTTCTTAGCCTTCGGAGTGGCGCTCTTGGCCTTGCTGCTGGCCTTGACGGGCGTGGCGGTTTTTTTCGCAGGCTTCTTTTTGGCAGCTTTCTTCTCCTTGATCGCCGCCGTTGTGGACTTCGCCTTCGAGGGAGATGCGGGAGCAGTCTTCCTCTTGGTGGCCCCCGCTGACGCGGCCTTTTTCGTTGTTTGCTTTTTAGCGGCGGCTGCGGACGGACGGCCGGCCTTGGCGGCGGGTTTCTTGCCAGAGTTCTCTAGCTTGAACGAGCCGGAGGCTCCCTTTCCTTTGGTCTGGATGAGCGCGCCGGACTCGACGGCGCTTTTGAGGTACTTCCTGATGAACGGGGCGAGTTTCTCGGCGTCGACCTTGTACTGCGCAGCGATGTACTTCTTGATCGCCTGCAGGGACGAGCCGCTGCGCTCCTTCAGTTCCTTGATGGCGTTGTTTACCATTTCAGAGGTCTTAGGGTGCGTTGGTTTAGCCTTAGGTTTCTTCGCAGCCGTGGACGCCTTCTGTTTCTTTGCAGGGGTGGCGGGTGCCGGTGTGTCGGATGCGACTGCTGTGTCTGCCATTGTTTCAGTAGAGAAGAGATTCACTTCACAACGAATAAAAATACAGAAATTGAGAGAGAGTTGGTACGGTAACGTAACGTAGGTGTCGCCACTGTCAGCAGTCGGGGTCGTCTTCAACGAAACGGAGCGGAGCGACGTTTCGATGAAGGTACGGGCCTCAATATTAAATATTATTGCCCGGGCGTCTTCTCCGCGGGCGATAGCCCGCGGGTCCGGGGGGGGCAGTCAGTCATGCGCCGCGCGCCCGGAGCACGTTAGCCGCGCTCGACAGGTGGGCTGGTACTGACTGCCGTCGTGGTGTGAGGGAGCGCGCTGCGCGCCTCGACGATACGTCAGAGCGAGATGAAGCATCGGAGGCGTGGCGCAGCTCGTGTTGTGTGGGCGGCCGCTCCACAGGTGATAACGGAGCTCGGTCGCTGACCCGCGCATCGGAATGCGAGCGCAGGTGCCTGCCGGGCGTTGGAACGCGGCGGCAGGTGCGAGCCGGGTCGTTCACCCGTGATCGGGCCGCGCGGGGTAGGGGGGCGCGCTGCGTGTCTCGACGATATTGCAGGGTGCAGTATCGGAGTGCGCGGCGCTGCCCGTGTCCTGACAGCGACTCGTGCGGGCCGGTCGTCGGAGGTACGGCGGCGCCGCCGGCAGCCTCATTCCTCAGCTGCCGGCGATGACGTCACCGACGTCTCGGCCGTCTTCAGTCGCTGTCGTCTTCTTCTTCGGAGCCGCTGGCGGGTATTAGGCGCAGCAGCTCCCTGGGGTATGGTCGTCCGGTGGGGGATCGGTCGTGGTTAGGGGCGAGATCACGTAGGTGTTCGTGTGGGCTGTGATCGGCGCGGTCGTAAAGCTTCCGCGCCAGCCGACACACAAACTCTTCTATGGACTCAGCCCCTAGATCCGTGGCAATCGTCGTATTCCGAGTTAGGTAGTGGGCGCCGGTGAGTATACGCAGGGCAACGTTTTGTTGCGCCTGCAGTCTCTTCCGGTTCGTCGCCGAGGCCAAGACGTACCACGCAGGTGCCGCGTATGTTAGGCGGGAGCGCAGGTACGTCTTGTAGATATTTATCTTGGTCCGGAGTGGCAGTCTTGATCTTAGTACGGGCCTCAGGAGTGCTCTTGCAGCCTTAGTGCGGCTGATGGCGTAATCAACCTGAGGCCCCATACGTAGCCGGCGATCGATGTGACATCCCAGGTACTTGACAGAGGCTGCCCACTCGATGTCAGTACCTCGGAGCTGGAGTTTCTGGAGTCTGCTAGTCCAGGCTCTGCCTGACAGCATGGCGGTCGTCTTCCCCACATTGACGGACGTGCGCCATCTGTCTAGCCAGTCCGGCAGCAGGTCCAGTAGCCGCTGCATCTTCGACACCGCGACTCGAGCTTCGCGTGAGGAGGCGAAGTAGGCGCTGTCGTCGGCAAAGAGTGCCAGGACAACGTCTTCGTGCCCCTCAGCAAGCGAGTCAGCGAGTGTCGGGATATCGTTCGTGTAGGCGGCGTACAGGCAAGGCGATAGGCAGCTGCCCTGCGGTACTCCAGCTCTGATGGGATGTGACGCAGAGGTCGCTCCTTCTACCGAGACATAGAAGCGTCGATCGGAGAGGAAGGAGGCGACTATGCGTATGATCGCCGGCGGGGTGGTCGTCTTCTTGAGGAGCTTGAATAAGAGCCCCGCGTGCCACACTCGATCAAATGCCTTCTCGATATCGAGATAGACACTGACGACGTGGCGGCCGCGATTCATCTCGAATGCGACGTGGTGCAGGACTCTTATAAGCTGGAGCGTCGTGGAGTGCTCGTTGCGGAAGCCGAACTGCTCAGCACGGTAGGGGACGTGCGGCCGCAGCCTCCGCAAGAGCAGACGCTCGAAGGTCTTCGCCAAGTGTGACAGGAGCGTGATGGGGCGATGGTGGGACGGTACTCGTCGATCTTTCCCCGGCTTGGGGAGCGTGATGACATTTCCCGTCTTCCATGCCTCCGGGAAGTGGCACGTCCGGAGGATGCCGTTGAAGAGGCGGACAAGCGCTACCACTAGCCTCCGTGGTATCTGTTTCAGGGCCTCCGTCGGTATGCCGTCGGGGCCCGGGGCCTTCCTCTTGGGGAGCCACCTTAGGGTCCGAGCCAGTTCGGAGGGCGAGATGTAGGCCCCGCCCTCTAGCGGCTCAGACTCAGACTGGAGGAATTCATCCACAGTGCGCTCCACGTACTCGACATGTGTTGTGACGGTGGGCGCGACTGGGTTCGGAGTGAACTGCGACTCCAGGTGGTCCGCAAGGATGTCCGCTCGGTCCCGAGCGGCGAACTTCCTATGGCCCTGGCTATCGATTAGCGGGTAAATGGGCTCCGGAGTTCTAGAGAGGCTGCGCAATAGGCTTCGCAGGGATGGTACGTGTTCGGTCGCACGGTCGATGGTAGTCTCCCATGTCGAACCACGGAACTCCCTGATAGCGGCGGACAGCCTCTCTGCGTGCGCGTTGAGCTCCCGCTTGATACGCGGGCAACGCGTCCGGGCCCACAGCTTGTGGAGTTGCCTCTTCTTTCTTAGGTCCTCTTGTAGACGTGCCGGTAGCTCCTGTCTGCGACGGGTCGGCGCAGGCGTGACAGTAGTGGCTGCCTCCTGCGCGTCCGCGATCGCTTGGGTTATCTTGTTGGCTGCATCTTCAACTTGTTCGGGCGTCGAGACTTGCCCTTGTAGTGTGAAGTCCGTGAGTTGGTCACGGAAGGCCTGCCAATCGACCTTTCTACGAGGTGGAGGTTTCACTGTGAAGTCGGACGATAGACCAACCACGATGAGTATGGGCAGGTGGTTGGTATCCATGTCGTACAGGACTTCCACCGAGATGGGATAGGGCAGGGCCTGATGCAGCACGATGTCCAGGACGTCTGGTCTGTGGGTCGGAATTGTTGGCACGTGCGTGGGGGCGCTCGGTCCAACTATCTCGTACCCATGTTCCTCAGAGTCGTCATAGAGGTGCCCACCCTCGAAGTTCGTGATGTTAGAACCCCATGCCGGGTGCTTAGAGTTTAAGTCACCGGCGAGGAGGGTGGGTGTCTGGCCATCGAATATGTTGCGCAGGTCCTGGGCTGCAAAGGGTGCAGACGGGTCCTGCGCGCGGGGAGGCTTGTAGGCGGCATACACGCGAAGCTCAGCACCGTCGGCGCTGACGCGCACTCCAATCGAGCGCATGCGGTCGAACGCCGGCAGTTCCAACTCCTCGTGCACGACGTCTCTCCGTACTAGTACCGCTGTGCCCCTGTATGGGACGTGCGGCGGTGTAGGAGAGGTCTCGTCGCGTCGGTACACGAAGTAGTTGGGGATGCTGAAGTTGCGGTGCGGCGCTAGCTTGGTCTCCCCGAGTAGAATTATATGGGCGTCTTGTGTCTGGGCCAGTGTGCGGAGGTCATGAGTCCTCCCTGCGACACCCCCAGGGTTCCAGTATATGACTCTCAGGGCCTTAGGCCCCATGGAAGGCCATTATAAGGGCCATGCCCTTGAGAGTCACCGCTGTGACGTCCGCCGCCATGCCGGTGCTGATGGCATGGGTGACGGCGATTAGAAAATCGGTCACAGCGGCTTGCTGGCTGTCCTGCAGCAGCAGTGCTGCTGCGTTGAGGGCGTCCAGGGCCTCGCTCAGCATTGGGCGTGAGGCGAGGGCGGGGTGCATGCGCGTGCTCTCTGGTGTGGTCGGGCGGGCAGGCACCGACTGAGGCGCTGACGTCGGTAGCGCCCCAGTACGGCGCGCCGCCACTGGAGCATGCGTCTCGGTGGTGGGCACCACCGCAAGGACTGTGGTCTTCTTTGGGCGCCGCGTGCGCCTACGTCGGGGCGCCGCTGGGGCAGCTTGGGCGGGCGCCGCTTGAGCGGGCGCGGTTGCCGTAGCCGCAGTAGCGGGCGTCCTGGTTTGACGCACTGCGGGCCGGGGCGCCGGTACTGGCGCGGCCGTCGCGGCGCGCGCCGCGGTCTTCGTAGGGCGGGCCGCGGGGGGTATCGTGTTGGGGGGTGGGGGCGGGGCTGTAGTAGGCGGCCCCGCCTCTGCGGCTCTCTTCTTATTTTTTCGGCCTCGCCGCCTCTGCCGCCGTCTCGACGCTTGCGGCGGTTTGCCGGTCGTCGCACGGTTGGCGGCTGCCGGGCCGGCCAACTCGTCGCTGGGTAGCGGTCGGTGCAGGGCCTGCGGCGGGCCGGTGGTGGTCCGATTGCGAGCCGGTTGGTCTTTCTGGGTGGGGGGGAGAGGTGGGGGTATTCTCATTGCCACTGTCAGGGAAAATGGACTACCCCCCATTCGGCGGCATTGCCGCACGGACACGCTACTAGTCGCAAGACGATTTCCCTTGCTCGCGGAGAGAAGTTTTCACTAACATGCTTTCGATTAAATCGGTTTTTACAGAGAATTTAGAAGAATTCAGATGATTATATTCATTGTTAAATCGAGTTAGGATAGTTGTCGGTTCGACAGATATAGAGATAGGTACGTAGGATGCGGTGTAAGGGAATGGAAAGTGAACGGAGTCGCGGAGTCGGTTCGAGTGCGATGCCGTGATCGGAGTTTTCTTAGATTTTTCACATAAAATGTATATAAAAATAGTAAATGGGGAGTCGGTGTGTTAAAAGGGAAGACCCCTGCACCATCGGTGTGCGTCAGTAGGTATATTAGTCGGTGGAGGTGCTGTTGCGCTCGGCGTGCGTCTTGTGGAGTCGAGCGGGCACCGCCGCGCCGTCTCGTCGTCCACGATGTCTGTGTACGCGGTGGTGGTGGTGGTGCACTCGGGCCGGCGGCTGGTCTGCAGGTGCTGCAGGGAAGGAAGGACACGGGAGGAGAGATCGAATGAATCTGAAGAAGAAGAAGATCACAGGTGTTCACCGTAAAATAACCATCGAGGACGCGACGCGACGGCAACGGCAACGCTCCACCTCTCCTTCCTGGTTTCTATCTGACTGACTGAGTTCGTCTATCGTCTATCTATAGACAGAAGAGACGTTAATTATCAAAATTAGATGAAATAATTGGTAAACTAGGTAGTGTACTTACCTCTAAAAAAAAAAAGGTTCAAAGTTGAAGTTGGTTTAAACTTAGGTAGGTAGTTGTTTCATAGTTGTATTTTGGCTAGATAGGAAATAAGTACTTTCAGTTTTTAACAAATAAAATAAGTACCTTTAGTCTGTTCGCTCGTAAAAATATTGGCTACTTTCAGTTTGGGAACAAATAAGTATACTTGATCAAATCTAGCAAAACTGAACACTTAAGTATGTAAGTAACCGGTCAGCTCGTAAGGATCTCGTTGATTTGAACGTAGGTAATGAATAAAGATTCAAATTTAGTCGGTTTGCTTGTAAAAAAAAAATTTCTGCTATTTGCGTATTGAAGCGATTACATGAGTTAGCAAATTGTCAAAAAAAAAAATCAAGCATTTAATCGGTACGCTCGTAAAAAATTCGGCTTTTTATGGTTTTAGGCAAGTATTAAGTTATATAAGTTTCAGTTTTTAACAAATAACTAGGTAGGTAATAAAAAAAAAAAAAAACTCAAGCGAGTACCTACCATGTATGTAAGTATTAGGTACTACCTGGGTAGACAGATGATTAAAATCAAACATTCAGTCGGTTCGCTCGTAAAAATTTTGGCTACTTTCAGTTTTCAGTTTTAAACAAAAGGTTCGCTCGTAAGGATTTCGTTTGTTTTTAACGTAGGTACTTCCATAGTAAAATCGATTCTGACGGTTCTAATTTTAGTTTCAGTGCTGTCAAAACATGAATTTTTTTCCAAAGTAATAGGTACACCTCCTACATTTAAAAATCGGTTCGCTTGTAAAAATTTCTGCTGTATCCCAATCAAAGCAAATAAATAAGTATGTATGCATGTATGTATGCGTGTATGTATGTGTGTGTGTGTGTGTGTGTGTGTGTGTGTGTGTGTGTGTGTGTGTGTGTGTGTGTGTGTGTGTATGTGTGTATGTATGTATGTATGTATGTATGTATGTATGAATGAATGAATGAATGAATGAATGAATGAATGAAATGAAAATCAAAAAAATTAATCGGCACGCTCGTAAAAATTTCGGCAATTTTTCATTTATTTAAAGCAAGTACCCACGTATTCCATCCATCCATCCATCCATCCATCCATCCATCCATCCATCCATCCATCCATCCATCCATCCATCCATCCATCCATCCATCCATCCATCCATCCATCCATCCATCCATCCATCCATCCATCCATCCATCCATCCATCCATCCATCCATCAGCATGTTTCGTCCACACATGCTGGACACATAGGCCTTTCCAGGATTTCGCCATGCTTGGTGGTCCTCCCGGAAGAAATGCCCATACTCACACACGTTGGGCAGGCGGGTTGGTGAGCGCGGTGCCGAAACCCTTGCACCAGTGACGCCGCTGCCCGTCACCAGTCTAATCGGGGTGCGCTCGTAAAAATTTCGGCAATTTTTCATTTATTATATATGTATATATAAAGCAAGTACCTACGTATTACATAATAAAAATAATCAGGCATTGAATTTAAAATCAATAATTTTGTCGGTTCGTTTGTAAAAATTTTGTCTATTTTCTGTTTTGAACAACGAAGGAAGGAACGAAGAAGTTTTTTTTTTTTACTACGTACCTAGGTATTTAGATAGAAGAAAAGAAAGTATAAATTACATAAGGCCGCCTTAGGTATAATAATATAACAGTGTGAACAAACTTTAACGTGAGTTGATTTGAAGAACCAGACTGCGACAAATCCGATATTTTGAAACATGCACCGCCATCTAGTATCTATAGATGACTATGAATCTGAATAATATAGTACTTATAAGGTGACTTTAATTTATGCAGCAAAACTTATACTGGAGGCTTGGTAGGTGATCAGCAGTAACACCGATCGGAGCTTGTGGGCACTGAGAGAACTTACCGAGTCTTCAGTAAGAGTTAGAGTTTGGTTGTACATTTTTCGTTTTCAGACCCAGATAACGCACGCACGGACTCGCTTCATCCATCGAGGTAGGTAGGTAAGTAAGTAAATTTTCATAATTATTTATTTATTTAAATAACCTAGACTTTTACAGATCACTGTAATCACATTGAATGGGGGGACGCTCGGAATCAGACGCGTTCTTTGTAATAATATTATTATATAGGTAAGGTACGTAGAGACGTGTTGTCACAGTAGTATAGAAACTCGTTTAAAACTGAAATATTTGCGGCCCTGAAAAGGGCCTTTTTTTATATCGTCGAAGCGAGCGGCGATGTCAATGGAAAGGGTTTAACCGCCGAAACCGTAGAGGGTGCGGCCCTGACGTTTCAGAGCGTACACGACGTCCATGGCGGTGACGGTCTTCCTCTTCGCGTGCTCCGTGTAGGTGACTGCGTCACGGATCACGTTCTCGAGGAACACCTTCAGGACACCGCGGGTCTCCTCGTAGATCAGACCGGAGATACGCTTGACACCGCCACGGCGGGCCAGACGACGGATCGCGGGCTTCGTGATACCCTGGATGTTATCACGCAGCACCTTCCTGTGACGCTTCGCGCCTCCTTTCCCCAGACCTTTTCCTCCCTTGCCGCGACCGGTCATCTTGCTGTGCTAACAAAGTTGAACGAACGAAATGAATGCGAACCGACCGACTGCTTGTGCACCGCACGAAATACTGTCGACTACGCCCAACTACTACGACTTTTATATATAGGTGGAGCGGGCCGAGCGAGACAGGGTACAGTGTGCGATGGAGATGCAAATAGATGAATGGAAAAAGAAACGAACGATGTTACGAAAAAACGAAAAATTTGGACAAAGCAAAAGTTTTTAATTAATTATAAATAATATACCTAAATGTAATAAACCAACCTACTAATATCTACCTACATAATTATCTTTATATGCTTTCAGCATCGAATACACAATAATTTACCTTCAAGTAAGTAGGTACATACATATTTAGATTTCTTTCGTTTTAATTTTTCCCTCTAAACTTGCTAAAAGTAGGTAATTGCGCCGCGCCTATCATTGAGTATCTACTTAGTATAAAAATAAGTGGATATATAGATAGTGTATGTTATGTACTCTGATGGATGACTAGAATCGAATCGATGCGGAGTCGTTAGAGAAACATGTGTAACAGTGAATAGTTTGTGGCCCTGAAAAGGGCCTTTTTTTGCGAACAAAAGCAAGCGCGACTTAAGCACGCTCGCCACGGATTCGGCGCGCCAGTTGGATGTCCTTGGGCATGATGGTGACACGTTTTGCGTGGATGGCGCAAAGGTTCGTGTCCTCGAAGAGACCGACGAGGTACGCCTCGCTAGCCTCCTGGAGGGCCATCACGGCGGAGCTCTGGAAACGCAGATCGGTCTTGAAGTCCTGAGCGATTTCACGCACGAGACGCTGGAACGGCAGCTTGCGGATCAGGAGCTCAGTGCTCTTCTGGTAACGACGGATCTCACGGAGAGCGACGGTTCCGGGCCTGTAGCGATGGGGTTTCTTAACACCGCCGGTGGCCGGTGCACTCTTACGAGCTGCCTTCGTGGCTAGCTGCTTACGGGGAGCCTTGCCACCGGTGGACTTGCGGGCAGTCTGCTTGGTACGAGCCATATTTTTCTTCTATCTAACCGAACGAACGAGCGAGCGACGCGACGGGCACGACGTCAGACTTACGAATGATCGAAATTTTTAGAGCGCAGCGCTTAAATACTTATATATGCAGACCGGATCTCATCGGCGAAGGGGCGACTGAGAGGGGAAGGGGGGGGGAATAAAACAGAATAAGCTTCTCTTTTTATTTTCAAAATAAAGCCACATAGTAGGTATGTACCTATTACTGCAATCCATGTTCAGAAGTACCCCTATTTATTACTTAGATACATATACGATTTATGTAAGTATTTATATAATGACATTTCATTGTACTTTATGTACATACTACCTACTTATATTATATTTTCGCTCTTTCAGACAGGAGTGAGTGAGTATTTATTCGGTTAAATCATGACTACCAGGTGTCAGTATAAAAATTTAATCTTACACGTAATAATTATTATGTATATCTCTATATTATGTGAACTTATAATAATAAATTAAGAGAGAGAGACGTTGCGTCTGTCTGAGAAACTGAACAGTAGAACGTTTTTGTGGCCCTGAAAAGGGCCGTTTGAACAGTACGGAGTACGGAGGAAGGAGGGAGCACACCTCACTTGGAGCTAGTGTACTTGGTGACGGCCTTGGTACCCTCACTGACGGCGTGCTTGGCGAGCTCACCGGGCAGCAGGAGTCTCACAGAGGTCTGCACCTCCCTAGATGTGATCGTCGATCGCTTGTTGTAGTGAGCGAGACGGGATGCCTCCGCAGCGATGCGCTCGAAGATGTCGTTCACGAACGAGTTCATGATGGACATCGCCTTCGAGGAGATACCGGTGTCCGGATGGACCTGCTTCAGCACCTTGTAGATGTAAATGGCGTAGCTCTCCTTCCTCTTGTGCTTCTTCTTTTTCTTGTCTGACTTGGAGATGTTCTTCTGGGCTTTGCCAGATTTTTTGGCGGCTTTACCGCTTGTCTTCGGTGGCATGGTGTACTGTTAGAGCGGCGAACGTGCGACTGACTAAAATTTTTAAATTTTTAGCTTTTATACGATCGCAGCCCATGCTCTAGTGCCTCGAACACCGATACGAGGGCGACCGACCAATCACGCGACGCGTAACGGGTATAGCACTATTATACCTGTCTCCCTCTTGGCGTTTCTTTTTATACACAATAACCTAGATTGTTTCAGAAAATGTTTTGATGTGATTTAAAAAAAAACAGATCAGATCAGACCTATTTATGTACATTACCTATGCAAGTAGTTTCATCACTTGTTCTCACAGGCCTGTCTATATACGTGTTTGGTTCAATTAGGATTTAAGTTGTTATGCACATGACTGTTTATGTAGGTAACTACTATTATACCCGTATAATAATAATTTGTTAATTTTTGGAGAATATTTATAATTGTATATAATATAACATTGTATAATGTTCAGTTATTGTAAAGATAGTAGTAGGTAAGTAAAGATAAATATCGTATCATTAGAGTTTAGCAGAGCATTAATCGATTTTCTCTATCATACTTATTATCTGCTTTGTAACCGCCTAATTAGGTTTTGGCAAAGTATGTAGTGTTAATTTAATAATTATATTAAAATCAAGTGCAAGTCCTGCAAAGAAACAAGTAAGTATACGGAATAGTTTTGTGGCCCTGAAAAGGGCCTTTTTGTCGGAAACAACAACCGGTGGGGTCTCGTTTAAGCCTTCTTCTCGGTCTTCTTGGGCAGAAGGACGGCCTGGATGTTCGGCAGGACACCGCCCTGAGCGATGGTAACGCCGGACAAGAGCTTGTTCAGCTCCTCGTCGTTACGGATGGCGAGCTGCAAGTGACGGGGGATGATCCTGGTCTTCTTGTTGTCGCGTGCCGCGTTGCCAGCCAATTCGAGAACTTCAGCGGCCAGATATTCCATGACGGCGGCCAAGTACACCGGCGCTCCGGCACCGACGCGCTCAGCGTAATTGCCCTTGCGGAGCAGCCTGTGGATACGTCCCACCGGGAACTGGAGACCGGCACGGTTGGAACGGGACTTTGCCTTTCCCTTGACTTTACCGCCCTTTCCGCGTCCGGACATGTCGAAAGATATAAAAACGTTTACAGGAGAACGCGCGCGCGCAACGTGCGAGCGAGCGACGAGCAGATAATGAATCCGAATGCGTTTGCGAAATGCCGCTTTATTTATATAGTCGAGCACCGTACTCGCGGCGAGTGACGATCGCTACGATACGTAGAGAGAGCGAGAGAGAAATAGAGGGAGAGAGACGCGTGTCACATAAAATGTTATAGTAGGTAGGTATATGATGTTAGACCATTATAAAGTTTCAGCTGAGGCAGTTGATTGATTACATACGTAACGTAGTGTAGTAGCATTTAAAATAACGTTGTTCTAAGTGTTACTGTATAAGTTTATATGCTATCTTGTATGAGGTGTATTTCACTTCTTCGTTTATTAGTGTACTTTGTCATTACTTATATACCTTCCGATACTTAGTACTTTGTGTACTTAGGTGTATTATGTATGTACAGTAGTACACCTACATAATGTGTGTAGGTTAATTATATACGGACGGACGAGACGAAAAGTCTGCTATAGAAACGAAAGTTGTTTGAATGTTTTGATAGCCCTGAAAAGGGCTTTTGGTGCTCGAGATGAGCAAGCGAGCGAGTCAGCTCGGAGAGAGAGGGTGACGGGTCCGGAGGGACGTCATCTTCACACCGTGCGCCGGCCGCTCGTGTATCCAGGTTTTGATAGGACATGGCGACGACGACGACGACGACGACGACGACGACGACGACGACGACGAGGAGTTTACTTCTTCGAAACTTTCTTTGCCGCCGGTTTGGCCTTCGGAGCGGTGACTTTTTTAGGTTTGGGAGCTTTCGGTTTCCTGGTCGGGGGTTTGGCGGTTTTCTTAGCCTTCGGAGTGGCGCTCTTGGCCTTGCTGCTGGCCTTGACGGGCGTGGCGGTTTTTTTCGCAGGCTTCTTTTTGGCAGCTTTCTTCTCCTTGATCGCCGCCGTTGTGGACTTCGCCTTCGAGGGAGATGCGGGAGCAGTCTTCCTCTTGGTGGCCCCCGCTGACGCGGCCTTTTTCGTTGTTTGCTTTTTAGCGGCGGCTGCGGACGGACGGCCGGCCTTGGCGGCGGGTTTCTTGCCAGAGTTCTCTAGCTTGAACGAGCCGGAGGCTCCCTTTCCTTTGGTCTGGATGAGCGCGCCGGACTCGACGGCGCTTTTGAGGTACTTCCTGATGAACGGGGCGAGTTTCTCGGCGTCGACCTTGTACTGCGCAGCGATGTACTTCTTGATCGCCTGCAGGGACGAGCCGCTGCGCTCCTTCAGTTCCTTGATGGCGTTGTTTACCATTTCAGAGGTCTTAGGGTGCGTTGGTTTAGCCTTAGGTTTCTTCGCAGCCGTGGACGCCTTCTGTTTCTTTGCAGGGGTGGCGGGTGCCGGTGTGTCGGATGCGACTGCTGTGTCTGCCATTGTTTCAGTAGAGAAGAGATTCACTTCACAACGAATAAAAATACAGAAATTGAGAGAGAGTTGGTACGGTAACGTAACGTAGGTGTCGCCACTGTCAGCAGTCGGGGTCGTCTTCAACGAAACGGAGCGAAGCGACGTTTCGATGAAGGTACGGGCCTCAATATTAAATATTATTGCCCGGGCGTCTTCTCCGCGGGCGATAGCCCGCGGGTCCGGGGGGGGCAGTCAGTCATGCGCCGCGCGCCCGGAGCACGTTAGCCGCGCTCGACAGGTGGGCTGGTACTGACTGCCGTCGTGGTGTGAGGGAGCGCGCTGCGCGCCTCGACGATACGTCAGAGCGAGATGAAGCATCGGAGGCGTGGCGCAGCTCGTGTTGTGTGGGCGGCCGCTCCACAGGTGATAACGGAGCTCGGTCGCTGGCCCGCGCATCGGAATGCGAGCGCAGGTGCCTGCCGGGCGTTGGAACGCGGCGGCAGGTGCGAGCCGGGTCGTTCACCCGTGATCGGGCCGCGCGGGGTAGGGGGGCGCGCTGCGTGTCTCGACGATATTGCAGGGTGCAGTATCGGAGTGCGCGGCGCTGCCCGTGTCCTGACAGCGACTCGTGCGGGCCGGTCGTCGGAGGTACGGCGGCGCCGCCGGCAGCCTCATTCCTCAGCTGCCGGCGATGACGTCACCGACGTCTCGGCCGTCTTCAGTCGCTGTCGTCTTCTTCTTCGGAGCCGCTGGCGGGTATTAGGCGCAGCAGCTCCCTGGGGTATGGTCGTCCGGTGGGGGATCGGTCGTGGTTAGGGGCGAGATCACGTAGGTGTTCGTGTGGGCTGTGATCGGCGCGGTCGTATAGCTTCCGCGCCAGCCGACACACAAACTCTTCTATGGACTCAGCCCCTAGATCCGTGGCAATCGTCGTATTCCGAGTTAGGTAGTGGGCGCCGGTGAGTATACGCAGGGCAACGTTTTGTTGCGCCTGCAGTCTCTTCCGGTTCGTCGCCGAGGCCAAGACGTACCACGCAGGTGCCGCGTATGTTAGGCGGGAGCGCAGGTACGTCTTGTAGATATTTATCTTGGTCCGGAGTGGCAGTCTTGATCTTAGTACGGGCCTCAGGAGTGCTCTTGCAGCCTTAGTGCGGCTGATGGCGTAATCAACCTGAGGCCCCATACGTAGCCGGCGATCGATGTGACATCCCAGGTACTTGACAGAGGCTGCCCACTCGATGTCAGTACCTCGGAGCTGGAGTTTCTGGAGTCTGCTAGTCCAGGCTCTGCCTGACAGCATGGCGGTCGTCTTCCCCACATTGACGGACGTGCGCCATCTGTCTAGCCAGTCCGGCAGCAGGTCCAGTAGCCGCTGCATCTTCGACACCGCGACTCGAGCTTCGCGTGAGGAGGCGAAGTAGGCGCTGTCGTCGGCAAAGAGTGCCAGGACAACGTCTTCGTGCCCCTCAGCAAGCGAGTCAGCGAGTGTCGGGATATCGTTCGTGTAGGCGGCGTACAGGCAAGGCGATAGGCAGCTGCCCTGCGGTACTCCAGCTCTGATGGGATGTGACGCAGAGGTCGCTCCTTCTACCGAGACATAGAAGCGTCGATCGGAGAGGAAGGAGGCGACTATGCGTATGATCGCCGGCGGGGTGGTCGTCTTCTTGAGGAGCTTGAATAAGAGCCCCGCGTGCCACACTCGATCAAATGCCTTCTCGATATCGAGATAGACACTGACGACGTGGCGGCCGCGATTCATCTCGAATGCGACGTGGTGCAGGACTCTTATAAGCTGGAGCGTCGTGGAGTGCTCGTTGCGGAAGCCGAACTGCTCAGCACGGTAGGGGACGTGCGGCCGCAGCCTCCGCAAGAGCAGACGCTCGAAGGTCTTCGCCAAGTGTGACAGGAGCGTGATGGGGCGATGGTGGGACGGTACTCGTCGATCTTTCCCCGGCTTGGGGAGCGTGATGACATTTCCCGTCTTCCATGCCTCCGGGAAGTGGCACGTCCGGAGGATGCCGTTGAAGAGGCGGACAAGCGCTACCACTAGCCTCCGTGGTAGCTGTTTCAGGGCCTCCGTCGGTATGCCGTCGGGGCCCGGGGCCTTCCTCTTGGGGAGCCACCTTAGGGTCCGAGCCAGTTCGGAGGGCGAGATGTAGGCCCCGCCCTCTAGCGGCTCAGACTCAGACTGGAGGAATTCATCCACAGTGCGCTCCACGTACTCGACATGTGTTGTGACGGTGGGCGCGACTGGGTTCGGAGTGAACTGCGACTCCAGGTGGTCCGCAAGGATGTCCGCTCGGTCCCGAGCGGCGAACTTCCTATGGCCCTGGCTATCGATTAGCGGGTAAATGGGCTCCGGAGTTCTAGAGAGGCTGCGCAATAGGCTTCGCAGGGATGGTACGTGTTCGGTCGCACGGTCGATGGTAGTCTCCCATGTCGAACCACGGAACTCCCTGATAGCGGCGGACAGCCTCTCTGCGTGCGCGTTGAGCTCCCGCTTGATACGCGGGCAACGCGTCCGGGCCCACAGCTTGTGGAGTTGCCTCTTCTTTCTTAGGTCCTCTTGTAGACGTGCCGGTAGCTCCTGTCTGCGACGGGTCGGCGCAGGCGTGACAGTAGTGGCTGCCTCCTGCGCGTCCGCGATCGCTTGGGTTATCTTGTTGGCTGCATCTTCAACTTGTTCGGGCGTCGAGACTTGCCCTTGTAGTGTGAAGTCCGTGAGTTGGTCACGGAAGGCCTGCCAATCGACCTTTCTACGAGGTGGAGGTTTCACTGTGAAGTCGGACGATAGACCAACCACGATGAGTATGGGCAGGTGGTTGGTATCCATGTCGTACAGGACTTCCACCGAGATGGGATAGGGCAGGGCCTGATGCAGCACGATGTCCAGGACGTCTGGTCTGTGGGTCGGAATTGTTGGCACGTGCGTGGGGGCGCTCGGTCCAACTATCTCGTACCCATGTTCCTCAGAGTCGTCATAGAGGTGCCCACCCTCGAAGTTCGTGATGTTAGAACCCCATGCCGGGTGCTTAGAGTTTAAGTCACCGGCGAGGAGGGTGGGTGTCTGGCCATCGAATATGTTGCGCAGGTCCTGGGCTGCAAAGGGTGCAGACGGGTCCTGCGCGCGGGGAGGCTTGTAGGCGGCATACACGCGAAGCTCAGCACCGTCGGCGCTGACGCGCACTCCAATCGAGCGCATGCGGTCGAACGCCGGCAGTTCCAACTCCTCGTGCACGACGTCTCTCCGTACTAGTACCGCTGTGCCCCTGTATGGGACGTGCGGCGGTGTAGGAGAGGTCTCGTCGCGTCGGTACACGAAGTAGTTGGGGATGCTGAAGTTGCGGTGCGGCGCTAGCTTGGTCTCCCCGAGTAGAATTATATGGGCGTCTTGTGTCTGGGCCAGTGTGCGGAGGTCATGAGTCCTCCCTGCGACACCCCCAGGGTTCCAGTATATGACTCTCAGGGCCTTAGGCCCCATGGAAGGCCATTATAAGGGCCATGCCCTTGAGAGTCACCGCTGTGACGTCCGCCGCCATGCCGGTGCTGATGGCATGGGTGACGGCGATTAGAAAATCGGTCACAGCGGCTTGCTGGCTGTCCTGCAGCAGCAGTGCTGCTGCGTTGAGGGCGTCCAGGGCCTCGCTCAGCATTGGGCGTGAGGCGAGGGCGGGGTGCATGCGCGTGCTCTCTGGTGTGGTCGGGCGGGCAGGCACCGACTGAGGCGCTGACGTCGGTAGCGCCCCAGTACGGCGCGCCGCCACTGGAGCATGCGTCTCGGTGGTGGGCACCACCGCAAGGACTGTGGTCTTCTTTGGGCGCCGCGTGCGCCTACGTCGGGGCGCCGCTGGGGCAGCTTGGGCGGGCGCCGCTTGAGCGGGCGCGGTTGCCGTAGCCGCAGTAGCGGGCGTCCTGGTTTGACGCACTGCGGGCCGGGGCGCCGGTACTGGCGCGGCCGTCGCGGCGCGCGCCGCGGTCTTCGTAGGGCGGGCCGCGGGGGGTATCGTGTTGGGGGGTGGGGGCGGGGCTGTAGTAGGCGGCCCCGCCTCTGCGGCTCTCTTCTTATTTTTTCGGCCTCGCCGCCTCTGCCGCCGTCTCGACGCTTGCGGCGGTTTGCCGGTCGTCGCACGGTTGGCGGCTGCCGGGCCGGCCAACTCGTCGCTGGGTAGCGGTCGGTGCAGGGCCTGCGGCGGGCCGGTGGTGGTCCGATTGCGAGCCGGTTGGTCTTTCTGGGTGGGGGGGAGAGGTGGGGGTATTCTCATCCCCCGCTTGCGCGCCTCCTTTTTAAATAAGGCGCACCGCCGGTCGTTGGCTGTGTGCGCCTCTCCGCAGTTGGCGCACTTGCCGGGTTGGTCCTTGGGGCGCGGGCAGTCGGTGGCCCGGTGCTCGTCGCCGCACCTCACGCAGCGGATCGGCTGGTGACAATTCTGCGACGAGTGCCCGTATGCCTGGCAGCGATGGCATTGGGCAGGGCCTCCTCTGCCTCTCCATCCCTCGATGATGATGCCCGGCATATACATGAGTTCTGTCACTCTGTATAGCCGGGCGAGTTCTTCTTTGTCCATGTGCGGAAGCTGCACATGGAATAGGCAGCCGGGGCGCCCTCGTCTCGCTGGGATTCCCTTCACATGCGTCGGCTCGAAGCCGAGCGCAGTGAGTGCCTCCTTAATTTCCACAGCGGGCGTGTCTGCCGGCAGTCCTCTTACAGCGACCTTGGTGGGCAGGTCGCTGGATGGACTGAAGCAGAACCAGGACACTTGTGGGTCCCGGTTCCTAGCTTCAGTCAGGTACTTTTGTACCCCGCGGAACTCGGCCTCCGACTGCGGTAGGAAGCGAAACCCGCTGCCTAGGGGGCGTGCCGAGGGGGCGTGTCCAAGGAGCTTATGTAGCTCCTTGAAGTGTGCCCCCCAGTTTGGTAGTTTGGATACTACCAATGGCGGGTACGTCTTCCTGTTCGCTGTTGTCGCGGCCGTCGCTGGGGCTGTAGTGGTGCCCTGGCGCACCCCTTGTACTGGGGGCGCACTTGGGCCGGCAGGTCTAGGTGCCGTTGCGGAGGCAGCGGCAGGGAGTTGAGGACCCCAGGGCGCAGCGGAGGTGCGCGGGGACGGCAGACTTGGCCACAACGGCGGCTGCCGTGCGGCGTTTGTCGCGGTCGCTGGGGCCGAGTGCGAGCCCTGGCGTACCCCTGGTTCGGGGATCGCGCTTGGGCTGGCGGCTTGCGGTGTGGGCGCAGGAGTGGTGGCAGGGGGTGCCGATCCTCCTAGCGCGGCGCTCGCGCAGTGAGACGCGTCTGTCCCTCTCACCGGTGGCTGTAGCCACGGCTGCCCGTACGTCGCTAGGAAGGACGCAGGGGGCGGGCTGTTCCTCGGTGAGAGGAATGTGGGTGTCGTGTGTGTCGGTGAGCGGAAGGGGTTGTTCGGGCTGCATGTGGGCCCCGCCGGCGACGGGGTCCGCAAGCCCACCTCCTTGAGCGACTCCATGCTGGAGTCCACCGACAGGTCACTGGGGTAGTCCGCCCCTCTCGAGCCGGCGTCTCTCCTTGGAGTCGACGGCGAGCTGGGCGGCAATATGTGCCTCACCCCTGAGAAGGATGAGGGGGGGGTCCGTGAGAGGTCCGGTTCGGAGGAGGACCTCGCCGCGGTGGTGCGGCGTTTCTCCTCGGCGCCAGTCTGGTCTGGCGAAGGCGGGCCTCTCTTTAGTGGGCGTGTGGGTGGGGCCAGCTGCTGCTCGACGCCTGTGGGGGCGGAGCTGCTCGCTGGGCTGTCCGTGGGCGCACGCACGACTGTTATGTCGTGCGTGAAGATATCCCGCTGGGCGATGGTCAGGGGTGCAGGTAGTCTCCTACCCTTGCGGCCGTCCCGCGGGGGTAGGGGGGCTGGGGGGGGAGGGTTGTCCCCTTCCATGGTAGGTGGTAAGGCAGTCACCAGGTGTTGAACTGCATCTCACTGGGCCCACTCCTGTGTCGCTTCGCTATCGCGAAGCGGTATAGGGTGGGCACGAACTCGGACAGTGCCGGGTTTTGCACTGGTTGAGTTCTTGGTCTCGCACGCACACACACGCACACTTACTCACTGTACTAGTGTTCCTCAGTGTCTAATAAGAAAAGGCCATGCACTGACACTGGTCTAATTTAGGCACTGAGTCCGTCGGCACTGCACTACAGCGTCCTGATCAACAGGCCATGCACTGACGCTGTTGTTTTACGGTCACTTGTAACACTGTAACGACGGCACTAGTACTACAGCGTCTAATAACACTAACAGGCCCTCACTGAGACGCTGTTAGTAACTGTTATTGTCACTGTTTGCTCACTTCACTTTCCGCACACTGACACTACCCGGAGCGCATCAAGGCACCTAAGTACCAAGCGCGTGCTCAACAGGCTGCGAGGGGCGTCGGTGAAGGAGGGGGGGGAGGAGTGTCGACGTCGGGCGTCGCGCCGGTGCGCGTTGGGACAGCCTGCGTCGCGAGACGGGCGTCGACCAACAGGCGCCGGGGCGCTGGACGTCGGGCCGCTGGGCGTCGGCGTCGGCGTCGGGACGCTGGGCGTCGGGGCGCCGGGCGTCGGCGTCGGCGTCGGGACGCTGGGCGTCGGGGCGCCGGGCGTCGGCGTCGGCGTCGGGACGCTGGGCGTCGGGACGCTAGGCGTCGGCGTCGGCGTCGGGACGCTGGGCGTCGGGACGCTGGGCGTCGGGGCGCCGGGCGTCGGCGTCGGCGTCGGGACGCTGGGCGTCGGCGTCGGCGTCGGGACGCTGGGGCGTCGCGATGCCGGGCGTCGGACCGGCGGGCGTCGCGGCGGAAGGCGAGGGAGGCGTCAGCGCTCAACGGGCGGCCGGAGCGGACTGTGTCGTCCGTCGTGTCGCCACTGTCAGGGAAAATGGACTACCCCCCATTCGGCGGCATTGCCGCACGGACACGCTACTAGTCGCAAGACGATTTCCCTTGCTCGCGGAGAGAAGTTTTCACTAACATGCTTTCGATTAAATCGGTTTTTACAGAGAATTTAGAAGAATTCAGATGATTATATTCATTGTTAAATCGAGTTAGGATAGTTGTCGGTTCGACAGATATAGAGATAGGTACGTAGGATGCGGTGTAAGGGAATGGAAAGTGAACGGAGTCGCGGAGTCGGTTCGAGTGCGATGCCGTGATCGGAGTTTTCTTAGATTTTTCACATAAAATGTATATAAAAATAGTAAATGGGGAGTCGGTGTGTTAAAAGGGAAGACCCCTGCACCATCGGTGTGCGTCAGTAGGTATATTAGTCGGTGGAGGTGCTGTTGCGCTCGGCGTGCGTCTTGTGGAGTCGAGCGGGCACCGCCGCGCCGTCTCGTCGTCCACGATGTCTGTGTACGCGGTGGTGGTGGTGGTGCACTCGGGCCGGCGGCTGGTCTGCAGGTGCTGCAGGGAAGGAAGGACACGGGAGGAGAGATCGAATGAATCTGAAGAAGAAGAAGATCACAGGTGTTCACCGTAAAATAACCATCGAGGACGCGACGCGACGGCAACGGCAACGCTCCACCTCTCCTTCCTGGTTTCTATCTGACTGACTGAGTTCGTCTATCGTCTATCTATAGACAGAAGAGACGTTAATTATCAAAATTAGATGAAATAATTGGTAAACTAGGTAGTGTACTTACCTCTAAAAAAAAAAAGGTTCAAAGTTGAAGTTGGTTTAAACTTAGGTAGGTAGTTGTTTCATAGTTGTATTTTGGCTAGATAGGAAATAAGTACTTTCAGTTTTTAACAAATAAAATAAGTACCTTTAGTCTGTTCGCTCGTAAAAATATTGGCTACTTTCAGTTTGGGAACAAATAAGTATACTTGATCAAATCTAGCAAAACTGAACACTTAAGTATGTAAGTAACCGGTCAGCTCGTAAGGATCTCGTTGATTTGAACGTAGGTAATGAATAAAGATTCAAATTTAGTCGGTTTGCTTGTAAAAAAAAAATTTCTGCTATTTGCGTATTGAAGCGATTACATGAGTTAGCAAATTGTCAAAAAAAAAAATCAAGCATTTAATCGGTACGCTCGTAAAAAATTCGGCTTTTTATGGTTTTAGGCAAGTATTAAGTTATATAAGTTTCAGTTTTTAACAAATAACTAGGTAGGTAATAAAAAAAAAAAAAAACTCAAGCGAGTACCTACCATGTATGTAAGTATTAGGTACTACCTGGGTAGACAGATGATTAAAATCAAACATTCAGTCGGTTCGCTCGTAAAAATTTTGGCTACTTTCAGTTTTCAGTTTTAAACAAAAGGTTCGCTCGTAAGGATTTCGTTTGTTTTTAACGTAGGTACTTCCATAGTAAAATCGATTCTGACGGTTCTAATTTTAGTTTCAGTGCTGTCAAAACATGAATTTTTTTCCAAAGTAATAGGTACACCTCCTACATTTAAAAATCGGTTCGCTTGTAAAAATTTCTGCTGTATCCCAATCAAAGCAAATAAATAAGTATGTATGCATGTATGTATGCGTGTATGTATGTGTGTGTGTGTGTGTGTGTGTGTGTGTGTGTGTGTGTGTGTGTGTGTGTGTGTGTATGTGTGTATGTATGTATGTATGTATGTATGTATGTATGAATGAATGAATGAATGAATGAATGAATGAATGAAATGAAAATCAAAAAAATTAATCGGCACGCTCGTAAAAATTTCGGCAATTTTTCATTTATTTAAAGCAAGTACCCACGTATTCCATCCATCCATCCATCCATCCATCCATCCATCCATCCATCCATCCATCCATCCATCCATCCATCCATCCATCCATCCATCCATCCATCCATCCATCCATCCATCCATCCATCCATCCATCCATCCATCCATCCATCCATCCATCCATCAGCATGTTTCGTCCACACATGCTGGACACATAGGCCTTTCCAGGATTTCGCCATGCTTGGTGGTCCTCCCGGAAGAAATGCCCATACTCACACACGTTGGGCAGGCGGGTTGGTGAGCGCGGTGCCGAAACCCTTGCACCAGTGACGCCGCTGCCCGTCACCAGTCTAATCGGGGTGCGCTCGTAAAAATTTCGGCAATTTTTCATTTATTATATATGTATATATAAAGCAAGTACCTACGTATTACATAATAAAAATAATCAGGCATTGAATTTAAAATCAATAATTTTGTCGGTTCGTTTGTAAAAATTTTGTCTATTTTCTGTTTTGAACAACGAAGGAAGGAACGAAGAAGTTTTTTTTTTTTACTACGTACCTAGGTATTTAGATAGAAGAAAAGAAAGTATAAATTACATAAGGCCGCCTTAGGTATAATAATATAACAGTGTGAACAAACTTTAACGTGAGTTGATTTGAAGAACCAGACTGCGACAAATCCGATATTTTGAAACATGCACCGCCATCTAGTATCTATAGATGACTATGAATCTGAATAATATAGTACTTATAAGGTGACTTTAATTTATGCAGCAAAACTTATACTGGAGGCTTGGTAGGTGATCAGCAGTAACACCGATCGGAGCTTGTGGGCACTGAGAGAACTTACCGAGTCTTCAGTAAGAGTTAGAGTTTGGTTGTACATTTTTCGTTTTCAGACCCAGATAACGCACGCACGGACTCGCTTCATCCATCGAGGTAGGTAGGTAAGTAAGTAAATTTTCATAATTATTTATTTATTTAAATAACCTAGACTTTTACAGATCACTGTAATCACATTGAATGGGGGGACGCTCGGAATCAGACGCGTTCTTTGTAATAATATTATTATATAGGTAAGGTACGTAGAGACGTGTTGTCACAGTAGTATAGAAACTCGTTTAAAACTGAAATATTTGCGGCCCTGAAAAGGGCCTTTTTTTATATCGTCGAAGCGAGCGGCGATGTCAATGGAAAGGGTTTAACCGCCGAAACCGTAGAGGGTGCGGCCCTGACGTTTCAGAGCGTACACGACGTCCATGGCGGTGACGGTCTTCCTCTTCGCGTGCTCCGTGTAGGTGACTGCGTCACGGATCACGTTCTCGAGGAACACCTTCAGGACACCGCGGGTCTCCTCGTAGATCAGACCGGAGATACGCTTGACACCGCCACGGCGGGCCAGACGACGGATCGCGGGCTTCGTGATACCCTGGATGTTATCACGCAGCACCTTCCTGTGACGCTTCGCGCCTCCTTTCCCCAGACCTTTTCCTCCCTTGCCGCGACCGGTCATCTTGCTGTGCTAACAAAGTTGAACGAACGAAATGAATGCGAACCGACCGACTGCTTGTGCACCGCACGAAATACTGTCGACTACGCCCAACTACTACGACTTTTATATATAGGTGGAGCGGGCCGAGCGAGACAGGGTACAGTGTGCGATGGAGATGCAAATAGATGAATGGAAAAAGAAACGAACGATGTTACGAAAAAACGAAAAATTTGGACAAAGCAAAAGTTTTTAATTAATTATAAATAATATACCTAAATGTAATAAACCAACCTACTAATATCTACCTACATAATTATCTTTATATGCTTTCAGCATCGAATACACAATAATTTACCTTCAAGTAAGTAGGTACATACATATTTAGATTTCTTTCGTTTTAATTTTTCCCTCTAAACTTGCTAAAAGTAGGTAATTGCGCCGCGCCTATCATTGAGTATCTACTTAGTATAAAAATAAGTGGATATATAGATAGTGTATGTTATGTACTCTGATGGATGACTAGAATCGAATCGATGCGGAGTCGTTAGAGAAACATGTGTAACAGTGAATAGTTTGTGGCCCTGAAAAGGGCCTTTTTTTGCGAACAAAAGCAAGCGCGACTTAAGCACGCTCGCCACGGATTCGGCGCGCCAGTTGGATGTCCTTGGGCATGATGGTGACACGTTTTGCGTGGATGGCGCAAAGGTTCGTGTCCTCGAAGAGACCGACGAGGTACGCCTCGCTAGCCTCCTGGAGGGCCATCACGGCGGAGCTCTGGAAACGCAGATCGGTCTTGAAGTCCTGAGCGATTTCACGCACGAGACGCTGGAACGGCAGCTTGCGGATCAGGAGCTCAGTGCTCTTCTGGTAACGACGGATCTCACGGAGAGCGACGGTTCCGGGCCTGTAGCGATGGGGTTTCTTAACACCGCCGGTGGCCGGTGCACTCTTACGAGCTGCCTTCGTGGCTAGCTGCTTACGGGGAGCCTTGCCACCGGTGGACTTGCGGGCAGTCTGCTTGGTACGAGCCATATTTTTCTTCTATCTAACCGAACGAACGAGCGAGCGACGCGACGGGCACGACGTCAGACTTACGAATGATCGAAATTTTTAGAGCGCAGCGCTTAAATACTTATATATGCAGACCGGATCTCATCGGCGAAGGGGCGACTGAGAGGGGAAGGGGGGGGGAATAAAACAGAATAAGCTTCTCTTTTTATTTTCAAAATAAAGCCACATAGTAGGTATGTACCTATTACTGCAATCCATGTTCAGAAGTACCCCTATTTATTACTTAGATACATATACGATTTATGTAAGTATTTATATAATGACATTTCATTGTACTTTATGTACATACTACCTACTTATATTATATTTTCGCTCTTTCAGACAGGAGTGAGTGAGTATTTATTCGGTTAAATCATGACTACCAGGTGTCAGTATAAAAATTTAATCTTACACGTAATAATTATTATGTATATCTCTATATTATGTGAACTTATAATAATAAATTAAGAGAGAGAGACGTTGCGTCTGTCTGAGAAACTGAACAGTAGAACGTTTTTGTGGCCCTGAAAAGGGCCGTTTGAACAGTACGGAGTACGGAGGAAGGAGGGAGCACACCTCACTTGGAGCTAGTGTACTTGGTGACGGCCTTGGTACCCTCACTGACGGCGTGCTTGGCGAGCTCACCGGGCAGCAGGAGTCTCACAGAGGTCTGCACCTCCCTAGATGTGATCGTCGATCGCTTGTTGTAGTGAGCGAGACGGGATGCCTCCGCAGCGATGCGCTCGAAGATGTCGTTCACGAACGAGTTCATGATGGACATCGCCTTCGAGGAGATACCGGTGTCCGGATGGACCTGCTTCAGCACCTTGTAGATGTAAATGGCGTAGCTCTCCTTCCTCTTGTGCTTCTTCTTTTTCTTGTCTGACTTGGAGATGTTCTTCTGGGCTTTGCCAGATTTTTTGGCGGCTTTACCGCTTGTCTTCGGTGGCATGGTGTACTGTTAGAGCGGCGAACGTGCGACTGACTAAAATTTTTAAATTTTTAGCTTTTATACGATCGCAGCCCATGCTCTAGTGCCTCGAACACCGATACGAGGGCGACCGACCAATCACGCGACGCGTAACGGGTATAGCACTATTATACCTGTCTCCCTCTTGGCGTTTCTTTTTATACACAATAACCTAGATTGTTTCAGAAAATGTTTTGATGTGATTTAAAAAAAAACAGATCAGATCAGACCTATTTATGTACATTACCTATGCAAGTAGTTTCATCACTTGTTCTCACAGGCCTGTCTATATACGTGTTTGGTTCAATTAGGATTTAAGTTGTTATGCACATGACTGTTTATGTAGGTAACTACTATTATACCCGTATAATAATAATTTGTTAATTTTTGGAGAATATTTATAATTGTATATAATATAACATTGTATAATGTTCAGTTATTGTAAAGATAGTAGTAGGTAAGTAAAGATAAATATCGTATCATTAGAGTTTAGCAGAGCATTAATCGATTTTCTCTATCATACTTATTATCTGCTTTGTAACCGCCTAATTAGGTTTTGGCAAAGTATGTAGTGTTAATTTAATAATTATATTAAAATCAAGTGCAAGTCCTGCAAAGAAACAAGTAAGTATACGGAATAGTTTTGTGGCCCTGAAAAGGGCCTTTTTGTCGGAAACAACAACCGGTGGGGTCTCGTTTAAGCCTTCTTCTCGGTCTTCTTGGGCAGAAGGACGGCCTGGATGTTCGGCAGGACACCGCCCTGAGCGATGGTAACGCCGGACAAGAGCTTGTTCAGCTCCTCGTCGTTACGGATGGCGAGCTGCAAGTGACGGGGGATGATCCTGGTCTTCTTGTTGTCGCGTGCCGCGTTGCCAGCCAATTCGAGAACTTCAGCGGCCAGATATTCCATGACGGCGGCCAAGTACACCGGCGCTCCGGCACCGACGCGCTCAGCGTAATTGCCCTTGCGGAGCAGCCTGTGGATACGTCCCACCGGGAACTGGAGACCGGCACGGTTGGAACGGGACTTTGCCTTTCCCTTGACTTTACCGCCCTTTCCGCGTCCGGACATGTCGAAAGATATAAAAACGTTTACAGGAGAACGCGCGCGCGCAACGTGCGAGCGAGCGACGAGCAGATAATGAATCCGAATGCGTTTGCTTTTTTTTTTTTTTTTTTTTTTTTTTTTTTTTTTTTTTTTTTTTTTTTTTTTTTTTTTTTTTTTTTTTTTTTTTGTGAGTGACTTATTTTGCTGTTGGCCTTATGGCCTTTACAACTTTACCGGACGGGATGGGGGAACGCCGAAAACGTTCACCGCCAAAGAAAATTTTAATCAACATAAATACCTGAGGGCCCCCAGCTGGGGGACCTCGGCTCAGGACGTTGATGGTGTGTGTTCAATAGGAGAGAAACGACCAGGTACATACCTGTATCGCGTGTCGAGGTTTCTAAGATGAAGGCGCCGTTGGCGCAGAGCGTGAGCTGAGAGCTTTGTGTGTGAATTGACTACTACCGAGGCGGAGGGCCTTGAATTTTGGGCTGACCCCGTAGTGGGAGTGTTACGTCTCCTACGACGGGGGCGGTGTATGTATATAGGAACATTATCTGAGGAGGTGTCGTCGGGGTTGTCGGGGGGGTTGGATGCTGAAATCCGAGCTGTGATGTCGTCGTCTGAGTCTAGGAGGACGTGACGCGGGCGTCGACGATGATAAGTAACTGAGGGATCCGCCACATAGTCTGAAGCGGCCCTAATCAATGGATTTCTATTGTTTGATGATTTTTCGAAGTAGTTTTTGGATAACTCCTTCATATACTGACGAACAGTGGGGACACAGAGGTCCTTATGAAGATTATAGTTGCGAACGAACCACGGGGCTCCCGTGGCCCGACGCAGGAACCTATTTTGTAAGACCTGAAGTTTATTGAGTATTGGTTTAGCTGCGTGAGCAAAGACCACGCTAGCGTAGGTGAAGACTGGTCTAATACAAGTGAGATATAGCCTTATTTTACTGCGTAGCGATAATTTACTACGAGCATTTACTAGAGGAAATAGACGAGATAAAAAGAAAGCTGCGCGATCCCTGACCTTTTTGACATGTGGGGCAAAGGTGAGTCGAGAGTCAAGTGTGACCCCTAAGTATTTGACTTGTCTTGTCCATGGAACAGGACGTCCGAAGAGCGAGATAGCAGGCAAGTTCTTTCTGGCGAGCCTGACATGGCCACGCCTGAAATAAATCGCCTGGCTTTTCTCGGGATTGACTTCTATTCTCCATTTCCTAAACCAATCTCCTAGTTTCGTCGCTGCGCGCTGTAATAGGAAGCGTAGCATCTTCATATTATTGTTTTTGACGTAAAGTGCTGTGTCGTCAGCGAAGAGGGCTAACTGAACTGAACTATCACGGGGAATGTCGCTCGTGTATAGTGAGAAAAGTAGTGGGGATAGAACAGATCCTTGCGGGACCCCCGCATGGACTGCGTGAGGAGTAGAGTGAACTCCTTCGACACGATATCTAAACTTTCGATTCGAGAGGTAGTCTCGGATGGTGAGGACAAGCCTATCTGGGAAGCCGAGGCTGAAAAGTTTGTAGGTGAGGCCGTTGTGCCAGACTTTGTCAAAGGCTTTAGCGACATCGAAGAAAAGTGCCCCTGTGCCCAGGGGTTTGTATTTATTATTTCCTGGGGTAACCCTAGTGGTGCCTGAGAGGATGTACTCAGTAATACGATGAACCTGTTGGACGCAGGAATGGCCTAAGCGAAAGCCAAATTGCTCATCAATGAGCAGGCCTTTCGTTTCAGCAAAGTTTCTGAGGCGAGTGTTGAGAACTCGTTCATAGAGTTTACCTAGTGACTTTAGGAGACTAATAGGCCTATAGCTAGAAGGAGAGGACCTTTCCTTCCCGGGCTTGTGGATACCTATAACGTCGGCTTCTTTCCAAGTGTCCGGGAAGACACAGTTGGTGATGGCCGAGTTGAATATAGTGACTAGTATAAGGAGTAAAGGTTGAGATAAATTTTTGAGAACCCTGTTTGCGATCCCATCTGAGCCCGGAGCTTTCCTAGTTTTAAGATCCTTAATCAAGTGTGAGACTTCAGACGGTGTAACGGCATCTACTGAATCTTTCGGTTCTAGTGATAGCCTACGTTCTACTTCTCTGTCCACCGACGCCACGTGGTCAGGGTCGGCGGGTTCAAGTGACGGCGAGCACTGCTTCTCGAGGCTTTCCGCTAGACATTCAGCTTTGTCCATGTCTTCAAAGGCAGGTGGTCGACCAGGTCGAACCAGAGCTGGCATGTCAACTACTGTGTCTGTTTTAAGATTTCTGGCTAGTTTCCAGTACGCCTGATGGTGTGGCGTGATCTCGCTAAGTAGGTCGTCCCAACGTTCAGAACGGAGCTCGGCTATCTTAGTCTTTACTTCCCGTTGTAAAGTACGTAAGCGAGCTCTGTTCTCCTCGGTGGGACAGTAGTCATGCGCGCGCGTAGCGGCATTTTTGTTTCGAATGAGTTCCTTGATATTGTCGGGCAGTTGGAAGCGTCTCCCATCTGCCACAGGAACTTTACGAGAACAGTCATTTACCATTTTTTGTAAGTGGCTTGTGAAAGCGTCGATAGCCAAATCTATGTCAGCCCTAGATGTAATGTTAGTAGGTATTCTGTCTAAGTCTGGTGAAGAGGTCACTGACTTTAGTCTGTTATGCAGCTTGTTCCAGTCTGTAATAGTCTTGCTTTCAGGCGGGGTGACACTGAGGTCGCCTAGCCTTGTAACAACAGGTCGATGGTCAGAGATTAGTTCATGATGAACTTCTATGCTCCGCAAGGGGAGTAGTATGTTTTTGATAATCATTATGTCTAGTATGTCTCCCTCAGAGTCGGGACGATTCTTTGGGAAGTGAGTCGGAGTCATAGGAGCTATTATGTCAAAGCAGAGCTTTTCCATAATTTTCTTAAGTCGATTTCCGTTATTATTATTTACTCTACTGTTCCAACATGCGTGCTTACTATTGAAGTCACCTGTCAAAATCACGGCATTACCCAGTTTAAGTAAGGAAGAGATATCGCTCTCTTCTATTTGTCTAGCTATGCGACCCTGCGCGTTGTTTTGTGGATGTCTTTGATAACAAGAGGCTAATGTTATAGTCTGATGTCCCGTCATTGCAATTTGACAAATAGTCGCTTCGATGTTTTCGAGAGGCGGCGTGTCAATAGATGTTACATGAAGGGACTTGTGGTGATATATCACCGTTCCCCCCAAGGCTGCGTTTGTTCTGTCATTTCTGAGAATTTTGTAATTACTGATGTTAGGATTTCGATCTTTAGGTTTTAAAAAGGTTTCTTGGACCAACATAATATCAACTTGATGGTGAACCAAAAACTCACTAATCAAATCTCTTTGTTCTTTGAGCCCATCCGCGTTGAAATATACGAGAGTCAGTGAACGCGGTTTTTTCCTTCCTAGTGTGTTATTCATTTTGATTGCTAGTTGTGTTTTTGCGGCCTAGAGCCGCCCTTATTTTGTTAACCATGGGTCTAAATTCGCACTCGACTCGTAGGATCGCACCTACGCCCCCGTTTTGCGAAGCTTCGTCTAACTTCCTAATATATAGGTCTATTTCATTGGGATCTAGCTCACCCAGAACTAGTAGCAGACTGCTAACGCGATCTAGTGATTCGAGTGACTCTGAGGATTTAGCTATAGGAGCCGGGGCTCTGAGAGCTGGTGTGACGTTTTGTCTAATAGGTGAGACAGCTATAGGAGCTGGCGTAGGACCCCAAATTGGAGTGCCACTAGGTGGCGGTAGAGACCCATGGCTGGACTGAGCCTTAGGAGTCGGTAAGCCGGGCCATTGAGTCTGTTTGTTGGTGAGTTGTGCGTTTGGCGGTCCCTTGTCGGCTGAGGACCTCAGAGGAGTCGGACGTTGCAGCGCCGCCCTAGGCTTGACGCGCGGGCGACCCGGGCATCCGCCATAGGAGGCAGTGTGCCCAAGTTTCCCGCACGTCACGCAGCCGGGAGGCTCTGTGCAGTCCTTAGGATTCTTTGGCCTTGGACAATCGTCGGTGTGGTGATCGTTAAGGCACTTTACGCAGCGGGGATCTCTGTGACAGTTATTTCTAGTATGACCGTATAACTGACATCTGAAACACTGAATGGGTCCTTTCTTTTTGTGAGGGGCTTCGATCTTAAGCCCAGAGATATGGCAGACGGATGAAAGGTTGAAGACCTTCTTTCCCTCGGCCGATTGCTCTAACGTGACTAATACCATGTCATATGGAACCTTAGTCTTTCCATTGAACATTCTATGAACATTAATGACTGGGAGGGACTGAGACTTAAGGTCTGCAATGATGTCAGCCGTCTCTAATTCTTTGGGAATGCCCCGAATGACTGCCCTAAGCTTCCGGTCCTCCGGCAGGGTCCAGTGGTGGTATTTGATATTTTGCTCGTCCATGAATTTGGTGAGTGCCCTATGGTCGTCTGACGTGGGAACCTGTACTAAAATACCTTGGGCGATATTTTTTGCGCTTGTGAAATTAATTCGCCTGCAGTTTAGCGCGTTAGAAATCATTCCCCAAGCGCCTTTGTTAGCTATACAGAGTTTAGGGGGCCTGCTGCGGGGGCCCTGAGGGGGCGTAACCTGTTGCGATACAGGCACCTTCATTGTAGTACTTGAGGGCGGTTTATCTGAGGAGCCAGATTGGACATCCTCAGAGACTACTGTGATTTTTTGGGCCTTTGCAGCCGGCTGCCGTTTTTTAGTTCGATTTTTTCTCTTCGAGCCGGCGATTTCGAAGTCGCCGTCCGAGGAGCAAAGATCGGAGTGACAGTCATTTGAGCTGTGCTCATTCAATAGGTTGAAGGAGTTCTGATTGTCTGAGAAAGGAGTAGTTTCCATTGTATCGTCGTCCATAGTATTCAAGAGGGGGCTGCTGGTTGTCGGTTCAAGCGGGATCGAGGCGGGAGGAGCGGAGTTCGGAGAGATTTCGGAGTCGGCGGGATTGGCTGGTGAGGCCGGAGAGAAGAAGAGGTCCTGGGACGTGGGCAGTGGTCTTTTGTTATTTATGAAGTGATCCACATCTTGTGGATACTTCTTCATAAAGAAGGCAAGTAAGTCGGCTTCGTTCAGGTCCATCTTGGGCTGTGAGGCAGCTCAGACGGGGCAATGAAAACTGTCCGTCTCCCTACCTAGTGGTAGGGAGGGGAGTGTGTGCCTGCTAGTATGAGTACCTATATGTAAGTCACTCACTCACCTTATACAAAAATCCAAGAGTCCAATACTGCGGGTCCTTTATTTTTTTTTTTTTTTTTTTTTTTTTTTTTGCACAAGCACTTCACTTCGTTCACTGATTGTTGTTTATTTATATAAAAAGGTCTTTGTTTTGATTGTTCGTAGATGGTAGTCAGAGGGCGACTACCACCCGTCACAAGGGCGCGCGAACCACAGAGGGCGTGGTCGCGGCGAGATGGGAGCGGCAACAAGCGGTTGCGCTCCCGACCGGAGGCCGAGAGAGACTGAGTGGAAGCAGCGAGCCGGCGACAGTGGCGGCGGTCGCGGCAGCGCGGTACGGTGGGAATACAATGAACCCGACTGCTCCGCATGAGAGCGCAGAGCGGAATCTCGACGACTGACTGTCAATGAAATGCGTTTGCGAAATGCCGCTTTATTTATATAGTCGAGCACCGTACTCGCGGCGAGTGACGATCGCTACGATACGTAGAGAGAGCGAGAGAGAAATAGAGGGAGAGAGACGCGTGTCACATAAAATGTTATAGTAGGTAGGTATATGATGTTAGACCATTATAAAGTTTCAGCTGAGGCAGTTGATTGATTACATACGTAACGTAGTGTAGTAGCATTTAAAATAACGTTGTTCTAAGTGTTACTGTATAAGTTTATATGCTATCTTGTATGAGGTGTATTTCACTTCTTCGTTTATTAGTGTACTTTGTCATTACTTATATACCTTCCGATACTTAGTACTTTGTGTACTTAGGTGTATTATGTATGTACAGTAGTACACCTACATAATGTGTGTAGGTTAATTATATACGGACGGACGAGACGAAAAGTCTGCTATAGAAACGAAAGTTGTTTGAATGTTTTGATAGCCCTGAAAAGGGCTTTTGGTGCTCGAGATGAGCAAGCGAGCGAGTCAGCTCGGAGAGAGAGGGTGACGGGTCCGGAGGGACGTCATCTTCACACCGTGCGCCGGCCGCTCGTGTATCCAGGTTTTGATAGGACATGGCGACGACGACGACGACGACGACGACGACGACGACGACGACGACGAGGAGTTTACTTCTTCGAAACTTTCTTTGCCGCCGGTTTGGCCTTCGGAGCGGTGACTTTTTTAGGTTTGGGAGCTTTCGGTTTCCTGGTCGGGGGTTTGGCGGTTTTCTTAGCCTTCGGAGTGGCGCTCTTGGCCTTGCTGCTGGCCTTGACGGGCGTGGCGGTTTTTTTCGCAGGCTTCTTTTTGGCAGCTTTCTTCTCCTTGATCGCCGCCGTTGTGGACTTCGCCTTCGAGGGAGATGCGGGAGCAGTCTTCCTCTTGGTGGCCCCCGCTGACGCGGCCTTTTTCGTTGTTTGCTTTTTAGCGGCGGCTGCGGACGGACGGCCGGCCTTGGCGGCGGGTTTCTTGCCAGAGTTCTCTAGCTTGAACGAGCCGGAGGCTCCCTTTCCTTTGGTCTGGATGAGCGCGCCGGACTCGACGGCGCTTTTGAGGTACTTCCTGATGAACGGGGCGAGTTTCTCGGCGTCGACCTTGTACTGCGCAGCGATGTACTTCTTGATCGCCTGCAGGGACGAGCCGCTGCGCTCCTTCAGTTCCTTGATGGCGTTGTTTACCATTTCAGAGGTCTTAGGGTGCGTTGGTTTAGCCTTAGGTTTCTTCGCAGCCGTGGACGCCTTCTGTTTCTTTGCAGGGGTGGCGGGTGCCGGTGTGTCGGATGCGACTGCTGTGTCTGCCATTGTTTCAGTAGAGAAGAGATTCACTTCACAACGAATAAAAATACAGAAATTGAGAGAGAGTTGGTACGGTAACGTAACGTAGGTGTCGCCACTGTCGTCGTTGTGGTCGTCTTTGCTCGCCCGCAGGGCGAGCGCAGGTACGGGCCTTAATGATTATCATTTTTGCCCGGGCTTCTTCTCAGTGGGCAACGGCCCACAGGTCTGGGGGGGGTCGCCAATATGGAGGGTGGCGGCCTGTCAGTCGAGAGGCTTGGTTTCACCGGGCTGTAGGTGGTACGGCCGGCAGCCCCTTACCATGATCCGGGCCGGGTTGGCCGTTTTCATGACTGCCGGCGGTAGCAGCGCCGACAGTCCAGTTTCTACACAGGCCCCGACGTCTTCTTCTTCTCAAGAGGTGGAGTTGTCCGGGTGGCAGGGTGAGTGAGATCTTGTCTTGAGTCTTCAGGACCACCGGTGGTACGTCAGCCAGCAGTCCAGTCCGTCTTCACGATCTCACTCACCCTCGTCAGAGCTGGTTGTTGAGTCAGCCAGCAGCTCCCTCGGGTAGGGACGTCCTTCAGGGGGACGGTCATAGGAGGGGGCGAGATCTCGTAGGTGTTCGTGCGGGCCGTTGTCGGCGCGGTCAAAAAGCTTCCGCGCCAAGCGGCTCACGAAATCGCCTACGGTCTCAATCCCCAGGTCCGTGGCTATGGTGGTGTTCCGCACATATCTCCCCGCGGAGGAGATGACGCGCAGGGAGATGTTCTGTTGTGCTTGGATCTTGTTTCTGAGGACAGAGGAAAGCAAAACGTACCACGCAGGCGCCGCGTACGTGAGGCGCGAGCGCAGGTACGTCTTGTAGATGTTAGTCTTTGTCCTCAGGGGGAGTTTGGATGACAGTACTGGCCTCAGGATTGCCCTCGCAGCCTTGGTTTGCTGGATAACATGGTTCACCTGGGGCCCCATGCGTAGTTGGCGGTCGATATGGCAGCCTAGGTACTTTACCGAGTCTGCCCACTCGATGTTTCCTCCTCGCAGCTGCAGCCTCTGGAGATTGCTAGTCCGAGTGCGGCCAGACAGCATGGCTGACGTCTTCCCCACATTGACCGACATACGCCAGCTGTCAAGCCACTCCGGGAGTCGATCCAGAAGCCTCTGCATCTTCTTCACCGCTAGCGTCGCCCTGCGAGAGGAGGCTAAATAGGCGCTGTCGTCAGCATAGAGTGCTAACTCAACGTCCTCCTCCCCCTCTGCGAGCGTGCCGGCTAGGGTGGGGATATCGTTGGTGTATAGCGCATATAGGCAGGGCGAGAGGCAGCTGCCCTGCGGGACACCAGCGCTGATGGGGCGCGTCGGGGAGAGGGCGCCCTCCACCGAGACGAAGAATCGTCTGTCGGCCAAGAAGGACGCCATTGTTCGCACAATTGCGAGCGGTGTGTTGGTCTGCAGCAGTTTGTATAAGAGTCCTGCGTGCCACACCCGGTCGAACGCCTTCTCGATGTCGAGGAAGACGCTGACAGTGCAGCGGCCTTTATTCGTTTCGAACGAAAGGTGGTGCAGGACTCTTATCAGCTGAAGCGTGGTCGAGTGTTCATTGCGAAAACCGAATTGCTCATCCCTGTATGGAACGTGCGGTCTCAGTCTCCGCAAGAGCAGGCGCTCGAAGGTTTTCGCAACGTGCGAGAGCAGTGTTATTGGCCTATAGTGGGCTGGGTAACGGCGATCCTTCCCCGGCTTGGGGAGGGTTATCACTTTCCCGGTCTTCCAGGCCTCGGGAAAGTGGGATGTCCTGAGTATTCCGTTGAAGAGACGTACCAGTGCTACCACCATCTTGCGCGGTAGTCTCTTCAGCGCTGCAGTAGGTATCCCGTCGGGACCCGGGGCTTTTCTATTCGGGAGCATGCGCAACGTCGTCCTTAGCTCGATAGGGGAGATGAATTTGATGTCGGAGATCGTCGAGTCTTCTGCTTGTAGGGCTTCTGCCACAGTACGCTCCACATGTTCGATGTGGTCTGATGCGGTAGGCGCGACTGTATTCGGTGTGAATTGCCGTTCTAGGTGCTCTGCGTGTATGTTGGCTCTGTCTTGAGCGGCGTATTTCCGTTCTCCCCTGGTATTTAGTAGTGGGTATATTGGTTCGGGGGTGCGCGAGATGTTCCGCAGGAGACGGCGTAAGGAGGTCATGTGTTCGGTGGCCTGGTCGATGGTATCTTCCCAAGTCGTACCGCGGTACTCCTTGATGGCGGTTGATATTTTCTCGGCGAGGCTGTTCAGTTCTCTCTTGATGGTTGGGCAGCGGGTGCGGGCCCAGAGTTTTCTCAGGCGTTTCTTCTCTCTTAGGTCTGCTTGCAGTTGAGCAGGGAGCTCTTCTTTTCGGTGGGATGCGACTGGTATGATGGTTGTCGCTGCCCTCTGTGCATTGACCACTGCTTGGGTTATGGTGGTAGTTGCAGATTCAACCTCCTGGGGCGTCGAGATGGTTCCTTGGAGGCTAAATTCTGCAAGGCTGGTCTGGAACTGTTCCCAGTCTACCCTCTGTCTCGGTGGTGGCCTGACTGTGAAGTTTGATGTAAGACCGACCACCACTAGAATAGGCAGGTGGTTTGTGTCCATGTCATATAAGACCTCCACCGAGACAGGGAAGGGAAGCGCCTGGTAAAGTACTATATCCAGCACATCCGGGTTTTTTGATGGGTCAGTGGGGATATGTGTGGGGGCACCAGGGCCTGCCACTTCATATTGGTGTTGCTCTGAGTCATCGTGGAGTCGTCTTCCTTCATAGTTGGTTGTCCTGGAGCCCCAAGCAGGATGCTTGGAGTTTAGGTCTCCTGCCAGAAGTGTGGGTGTACAGCCATCAAATATGTTTCGGAAGTCTTGTGCAGCAAAGGGTGTATTTGTCCCCAGTCTTGTTTGGCGGGGGGGCTTGTAGGCAGCGAATAGCCGGAGTTCCACTCCATCTGCGTTTATACGTACTCCGTTTGAGCGCATACTAGTAAACGCTGGAGGCTCTAGCTCTTCGTGTATGACGTCTCGTCGGACTAGTACCGCCGTCCCACGATAGGGTAAGTGGGGGGGTATAGGAGATACCTCGTCCCGGCGATACACGAAGTAGTTAGGCACTCGGAGCTCACGGGAAGGGGCCAGCTTTGTTTCTCCTAGCAGGATTATATGGGGGTTCTGCGTTTGTGCTAGTGTGCGGAGTTCAGCAGTCTTTCCAGCTACGCCTCCGGGGTTCCAATATATGACCCTAAGCGACTCTTTGGGCATGGATTGACATTATCAGGGCCATTCCCTTGAGCGTCACCAGGGCCACATCCTGAGCGGAGCCTGAGGTGATAGCAGTCGTGAGAGCGATGATAAACTCGGCCATCGCTGCCTCTTGTTCGATACGTAGTCCTTTGATGGCTGCGTGTAGCGCATCTAGAGCCTCGCTCGTTCTCGGGAGCGCAGCTAATATGGGGTGCTCAACTGTGCTAACAGGAGTGGTGGTCATTGGTCCGCCGAAGGGGTGTGGATCGTGTGCCGCTCTCTGTTGTTTCTTCGCTTTGACTGTCGGTAGTGCCGATGGTGGTGGTGTCGACGTCGAGGCGGTAGACATGGGGTTTATAAAGGAGGTAGTTGGGAGGTCTGCGGGGGGTATTGGGTATGCGGTGGTGTTTGGGAGGTCTGGAGTGGTGATGGCAGAATTTAGGGTGGTGCCAGGGGGGTCAGTATTTCCCTTTTTCTTCCTTTTCCTTTTCCTCTTCCTTCTACCCTTCGTGGTTACCGCCGTCCCCTTGTTAGTCGGCAGGTTGGCTGCTGCTGGTCTAGCCAGGTCGACCGACAGGGATGGTTGGTATGCGGGAGGAAAAGATGGGGGCCCTGTGGTAGTTCGCTTCGGGGCCTCTTGGTTGCTGGGTTTCTTAGTTGTTTCTTTGTTGGGGGGGATAGGGGGGTGGGTTTTCATACCCCTCTTCCTGGCCTCTTGTTTGTATTGTGCGCATCTGCGATCATTCGCCGTATGGGCCTGCCCGCAGTTTGCGCACGTCCCGGGCTGGTCTAGAGGGCGCTTACAGTCTGCGGCCCTGTGCTCCTCTCCACATCTCACGCAGCGAATGGTTCGATGGCATGTCTGGGAGGAGTGTCCGAATGACTGGCAGCGGTGGCACTGGGGGGGCCCTCCTCTGCCCCTCCATCCTTCTATTATTATGCCAGGCATGTACATAAGTTCATTGACTTTGTATAGCCTGGCCAGTTCCTCTTTGTCAAGGTGGGGCAACTGTACATGGAACAGACATCCCGGTCTTCCTCCTCGTGCTGATATAGCTTTCACGTTGGTGGCTGTAAATCCCAGTTCTTCCAGCGCTTTTTGGATGTCTGAAGGTGGAGTGTCGGCTGGCAGCCCTCTCACTGCCACTTTTGTTGGGAGTTCGTTTGTGGGGGTGTAGCAGAACCAGTCGACATTGGGGTCCGCGGTTCTAGCTTCCGTCAGGTACCTCTGGGTCGTTCTGAATTCCTCAATAGTTTTGGGTAGAAATCGAAACCCGCCTTGGAAGGGGCGGGCTGAGGGCGCGTGTCCGAGAAGTGTGTGTAGCTTTTTGAAGTGCTCCCCCCAATTAGGAAGCTTGAGAGCTATTATAGGGGGGTAGTAACGGCTGGGTGGTTTGGGTGGTTGGTCAGTAGTCGGCCCCTGTGGTACACCCGTATTGGGTTCTTCGGGAGTGCTCATGTTGGGGGGGGGGACTGGTAGTGCGGTAGAGGTGCTTGATGTCGGCCCTCTGTTCCATGCTGGGGGGGCTGGGGGGTCTCTCAATGGGGAAAAGAAGAGTGAGCGTTCATTTGGTGTGAGGGGTGTTAGTGGGGTACTCCCGTCTTCGCCCTCGTGCGCGTCGAGGAAAACTCCGTTATCCTCCGCTAGTCTATGAGGTGAGTCATAACGGGGAGGAGATGGGGACGTTGGCTGTCCGTGCCTCACTGGGGGAGGTGTGAGGGAGTGGTCGCAATGTTCTAGAGGGTCTGATTCAGTTGATGAGCCGCGGGCCGTGTTTCGCCGCTTCTCCTCCTCCCGCCTCAGTTCTGGTGATGATAGTGCCCTTTTGATAGGACGTATCTGGCTGTCTTGTGGGGTTTGTCCTTTATCCTCTATTGGGATGGGGTCCGAGGAGCTGTCCAGTCGCTGCCGAGAGAAGGCGGTTATACGATGGGTGAACAAGTCCCTTGAAACTATTTTTAGTTTCGGTCTCGCTCTTGCTTTCCCCGTGCGGCGTTCTAGTGGAGGTGGTGGAGGTGGGTGGGGCGGTTGTTTGTCTTGCCCTTCCATCTTCCTTTGTTAGCTATGCTCTTGCATCAGTTAATCATTCCAGGTATTCTATCTGTCTGTGGTCCTTTCCGGTGTATGTAGGTTTCTTAGTTCGCTCACTATCGGCCCGCTTTGCTGGTCAAAGCGGTGGGAAGTGCTGCGGTTTAAGCTCTTAATGTTGGTCTGTCCAGGCTCGGGTGGTGTGGCTGGCGGGCGTGCGGCGCGCGGTTCGGCGGGGCGCGGCGCGGCGGACGGCGCGCGGTGCGGTGGGCGGGTGGCGCGCGGCGCGGTGGCGCGCGGCGCGGCGGCGCGTGGCGCGGCGGGCGGCGGCGGGCGGCGGCGGGCGGCGGCGCGCGGCACGGCGGGTGGTGGCCCGCGGCCGGTGGTGGCGCGCGGCACGGCGGGTGTTGGGGCGTCAAGCGTCGCGACGCTGGGCGTTGGCAGGCGTCGCGGCGCTGGACGTCGGCAGGCGTCACGACGCTGGGCGTCGGCAGGCGTCGGTAGGCGTCGCGACGCTGGACGTCGGTAGGCGTCGCGGTGCTGGGCGTCGGGACGCCGGGCGTCGGCGTCGGTGCGGGACGTTGGGCGTCGGGGCGCCGGGCGTCAGCGTCGGCGTCGGGACGCTAGGCGTCGGGGCGCCGGGCGTCGGCGTCGGGACGCTGGACGTCGGGGCGCCGGGCGTCGGCGTCGTCGTCGGGGCGCTGGGCGTCGGGGCGCCGGGCGTCGGCGTCGGCGTCGGGACGCTGGACGTCGGGGCGCCGGGCGTCGGCGTCGGCGTCGGGACGCTGGGCGTCGGGGCGCCGGGCGTCGGCGTCGGCGTCGGACGTCGGGGCGCCGGGCGTCGGCGTCGGCGTCGGGGCGCTGGGCGTCGGCGTCGGCGTCGGCGTCGGGACGCTGGGCGTCGGCGTCGGCGTCGGGACCCTGGGGCGTCGTGATGCCGGGCGTCGGACCGGCGGGCGTCGCGGCGGAAGGCGAGGGAGGCGTCAGCGCTCAACGGGCGGCCGGAGCGGACTGATCCCTGTCAGGGAAAATGGACTACCCCCCATTCGGCGGCATTGCCGCACGGACACGCTACTAGTCGCAAGACGATTTCCCTTGCTCGCGGAGAGAAGTTTTCACTAACATGCTTTCGATTAAATCGGTTTTTACAGAGAATTTAGAAGAATTCAGATGATTATATTCATTGTTAAATCGAGTTAGGATAGTTGTCGGTTCGACAGATATAGAGATAGGTACGTAGGATGCGGTGTAAGGGAATGGAAAGTGAACGGAGTCGCGGAGTCGGTTCGAGTGCGATGCCGTGATCGGAGTTTTCTTAGATTTTTCACATAAAATGTATATAAAAATAGTAAATGGGGAGTCGGTGTGTTAAAAGGGAAGACCCCTGCACCATCGGTGTGCGTCAGTAGGTATATTAGTCGGTGGAGGTGCTGTTGCGCTCGGCGTGCGTCTTGTGGAGTCGAGCGGGCACCGCCGCGCCGTCTCGTCGTCCACGATGTCTGTGTACGCGGTGGTGGTGGTGGTGCACTCGGGCCGGCGGCTGGTCTGCAGGTGCTGCAGGGAAGGAAGGACACGGGAGGAGAGATCGAATGAATCTGAAGAAGAAGAAGATCACAGGTGTTCACCGTAAAATAACCATCGAGGACGCGACGCGACGGCAACGGCAACGCTCCACCTCTCCTTCCTGGTTTCTATCTGACTGACTGAGTTCGTCTATCGTCTATCTATAGACAGAAGAGACGTTAATTATCAAAATTAGATGAAATAATTGGTAAACTAGGTAGTGTACTTACCTCTAAAAAAAAAAAGGTTCAAAGTTGAAGTTGGTTTAAACTTAGGTAGGTAGTTGTTTCATAGTTGTATTTTGGCTAGATAGGAAATAAGTACTTTCAGTTTTTAACAAATAAAATAAGTACCTTTAGTCTGTTCGCTCGTAAAAATATTGGCTACTTTCAGTTTGGGAACAAATAAGTATACTTGATCAAATCTAGCAAAACTGAACACTTAAGTATGTAAGTAACCGGTCAGCTCGTAAGGATCTCGTTGATTTGAACGTAGGTAATGAATAAAGATTCAAATTTAGTCGGTTTGCTTGTAAAAAAAAAATTTCTGCTATTTGCGTATTGAAGCGATTACATGAGTTAGCAAATTGTCAAAAAAAAAAATCAAGCATTTAATCGGTACGCTCGTAAAAAATTCGGCTTTTTATGGTTTTAGGCAAGTATTAAGTTATATAAGTTTCAGTTTTTAACAAATAACTAGGTAGGTAATAAAAAAAAAAAAAAACTCAAGCGAGTACCTACCATGTATGTAAGTATTAGGTACTACCTGGGTAGACAGATGATTAAAATCAAACATTCAGTCGGTTCGCTCGTAAAAATTTTGGCTACTTTCAGTTTTCAGTTTTAAACAAAAGGTTCGCTCGTAAGGATTTCGTTTGTTTTTAACGTAGGTACTTCCATAGTAAAATCGATTCTGACGGTTCTAATTTTAGTTTCAGTGCTGTCAAAACATGAATTTTTTTCCAAAGTAATAGGTACACCTCCTACATTTAAAAATCGGTTCGCTTGTAAAAATTTCTGCTGTATCCCAATCAAAGCAAATAAATAAGTATGTATGCATGTATGTATGCGTGTATGTATGTGTGTGTGTGTGTGTGTGTGTGTGTGTGTGTGTGTGTGTGTGTGTGTGTGTGTGTGTGTGTGTGTGTGTGTGTATGTATGTATGTATGTATGTATGTATGTATGAATGAATGAATGAATGAATGAATGAATGAATGAAATGAAAATCAAAAAAATTAATCGGTACGCTCGTAAAAATTTCGGCAATTTTTCATTTATTTAAAGCAAGTACCCACGTATTCCATCCATCCATCCATCCATCCATCCATCCATCCATCCATCCATCCATCCATCCATCCATCCATCCATCCATCCATCCATCCATCCATCCATCCATCCATCCATCCATCCATCCATCCATCCATCCATCCATCCATCCATCCATCCATCAGCATGTTTCGTCCACACATGCTGGACACATAGGCCTTTCCAGGATTTCGCCATGCTTGGTGGTCCTCCCGGAAGAAATGCCCATACTCACACACGTTGGGCAGGCGGGTTGGTGAGCGCGGTGCCGAAACCCTTGCACCAGTGACGCCGCTGCCCGTCACCAGTCTAATCGGGGTGCGCTCGTAAAAATTTCGGCAATTTTTCATTTATTATATATGTATATATAAAGCAAGTACCTACGTATTACATAATAAAAATAATCAGGCATTGAATTTAAAATCAATAATTTTGTCGGTTCGTTTGTAAAAATTTTGTCTATTTTCTGTTTTGAACAACGAAGGAAGGAACGAAGAAGTTTTTTTTTTTTACTACGTACCTAGGTATTTAGATAGAAGAAAAGAAAGTATAAATTACATAAGGCCGCCTTAGGTATAATAATATAACAGTGTGAACAAACTTTAACGTGAGTTGATTTGAAGAACCAGACTGCGACAAATCCGATATTTTGAAACATGCACCGCCATCTAGTATCTATAGATGACTATGAATCTGAATAATATAGTACTTATAAGGTGACTTTAATTTATGCAGCAAAACTTATACTGGAGGCTTGGTAGGTGATCAGCAGTAACACCGATCGGAGCTTGTGGGCACTGAGAGAACTTACCGAGTCTTCAGTAAGAGTTAGAGTTTGGTTGTACATTTTTCGTTTTCAGACCCAGATAACGCACGCACGGACTCGCTTCATCCATCGAGGTAGGTAGGTAAGTAAGTAAATTTTCATAATTATTTATTTATTTAAATAACCTAGACTTTTACAGATCACTGTAATCACATTGAATGGGGGGACGCTCGGAATCAGACGCGTTCTTTGTAATAATATTATTATATAGGTAAGGTACGTAGAGACGTGTTGTCACAGTAGTATAGAAACTCGTTTAAAACTGAAATATTTGCGGCCCTGAAAAGGGCCTTTTTTTATATCGTCGAAGCGAGCGGCGATGTCAATGGAAAGGGTTTAACCGCCGAAACCGTAGAGGGTGCGGCCCTGACGTTTCAGAGCGTACACGACGTCCATGGCGGTGACGGTCTTCCTCTTCGCGTGCTCCGTGTAGGTGACTGCGTCACGGATCACGTTCTCGAGGAACACCTTCAGGACACCGCGGGTCTCCTCGTAGATCAGACCGGAGATACGCTTGACACCGCCACGGCGGGCCAGACGACGGATCGCGGGCTTCGTGATACCCTGGATGTTATCACGCAGCACCTTCCTGTGACGCTTCGCGCCTCCTTTCCCCAGACCTTTTCCTCCCTTGCCGCGACCGGTCATCTTGCTGTGCTAACAAAGTTGAACGAACGAAATGAATGCGAACCGACCGACTGCTTGTGCACCGCACGAAATACTGTCGACTACTTTTTTTTTTTTTTTTTTTTTTTTTTTGTGATTGATTTTTATTGCTGTTGGCCTTTTGGCCTTTACGGCTTTACCTTAATAATGAGGGGGACAGAGAGTACCCAACCTCAAAGTTCAAAGTTCAAAGTTTATTTTTTTTTTTCAAAAGTTCGTGATAATGTATATTATTATTATGTGTGTGCCCCGAGGCGGGCTAAGATCGCGCCTAAGGTGGGAGCGATGTGCGAGTTGGAGAGAAACGACCTGGCACGTACTTATAGCGTGTGTCGTTGCGAAGTAACCAAATGCGCCGCCGCCGCAATGAGTCAGGCGTCAGCGGGATATTGAGTTGGGAGCTATTTTTAGACCGCCTTCGTCTACGAGGACGGTATAGGTATAATGGTGAAGTGGGGTTCGTCCTATTATGGTCAGGGGGATTTAAAGGGTTAAGCTTTTTTGTCAAGTCGTCATCTGAGTCAAGTAATATATCTCTGGGACGCCTGCGTGGTTTTGAGACGTTTTGTCTTGCTTCGTAATCCGAAGCGAACCTGATAAGGGGATTAGGGTGGTGTGTGGCTTTGTCAAAATATCGTATGGATATTTGTTTCATAAAACTACGAACAGTAGGGATTTTTAAATCTTTGTGTAGATTATAGTTCCTCACGTACCAGGGGGCGCCTGTGGCTTTACGGAGGGTTTTGTTTTGGACGACTTGCAGTTTGTTTATGTGAGTTTTTGCCGCTTGGGCGAAGACGACACTTGCATAAGTGAAAATCGGACGCACGCATGTCAAGTATAGTCTGACTTTATTGCGTAAAGCGAGTTTGCTTTTTGAATTAATGAGCGGGGAGAGTCTACCTAAAATAAATTTGGCACGATCACACACTTTTTTTATGTGAGGGGCGAAGGTGAGTCGGTTATCTAGAGTGACCCCGAGGTACTTGACTTGCTTAGACCAAGGGATAGCTTGGCCAAACAGTGTAATATTTGTGAGACTACTTAATACGTCATCAGTAACGTAAGTATTGAACTGTCGACTACGCCCAACTACTACGACTTTTATATATAGGTGGAGCGGGCCGAGCGAGACAGGGTACAGTGTGCGATGGAGATGCAAATAGATGAATGGAAAAAGAAACGAACGATGTTACGAAAAAACGAAAAATTTGGACAAAGCAAAAGTTTTTAATTAATTATAAATAATATACCTAAATGTAATAAACCAACCTACTAATATCTACCTACATAATTATCTTTATATGCTTTCAGCATCGAATACACAATAATTTACCTTCAAGTAAGTAGGTACATACATATTTAGATTTCTTTCGTTTTAATTTTTCCCTCTAAACTTGCTAAAAGTAGGTAATTGCGCCGCGCCTATCATTGAGTATCTACTTAGTATAAAAATAAGTGGATATATAGATAGTGTATGTTATGTACTCTGATGGATGACTAGAATCGAATCGATGCGGAGTCGTTAGAGAAACATGTGTAACAGTGAATAGTTTGTGGCCCTGAAAAGGGCCTTTTTTTGCGAACAAAAGCAAGCGCGACTTAAGCACGCTCGCCACGGATTCGGCGCGCCAGTTGGATGTCCTTGGGCATGATGGTGACACGTTTTGCGTGGATGGCGCAAAGGTTCGTGTCCTCGAAGAGACCGACGAGGTACGCCTCGCTAGCCTCCTGGAGGGCCATCACGGCGGAGCTCTGGAAACGCAGATCGGTCTTGAAGTCCTGAGCGATTTCACGCACGAGACGCTGGAACGGCAGCTTGCGGATCAGGAGCTCAGTGCTCTTCTGGTAACGACGGATCTCACGGAGAGCGACGGTTCCGGGCCTGTAGCGATGGGGTTTCTTAACACCGCCGGTGGCCGGTGCACTCTTACGAGCTGCCTTCGTGGCTAGCTGCTTACGGGGAGCCTTGCCACCGGTGGACTTGCGGGCAGTCTGCTTGGTACGAGCCATATTTTTCTTCTATCTAACCGAACGAACGAGCGAGCGACGCGACGGGCACGACGTCAGACTTACGAATGATCGAAATTTTTAGAGCGCAGCGCTTAAATACTTATATATGCAGACCGGATCTCATCGGCGAAGGGGCGACTGAGAGGGGAAGGGGGGGGGAATAAAACAGAATAAGCTTCTCTTTTTATTTTCAAAATAAAGCCACATAGTAGGTATGTACCTATTACTGCAATCCATGTTCAGAAGTACCCCTATTTATTACTTAGATACATATACGATTTATGTAAGTATTTATATAATGACATTTCATTGTACTTTATGTACATACTACCTACTTATATTATATTTTCGCTCTTTCAGACAGGAGTGAGTGAGTATTTATTCGGTTAAATCATGACTACCAGGTGTCAGTATAAAAATTTAATCTTACACGTAATAATTATTATGTATATCTCTATATTATGTGAACTTATAATAATAAATTAAGAGAGAGAGACGTTGCGTCTGTCTGAGAAACTGAACAGTAGAACGTTTTTGTGGCCCTGAAAAGGGCCGTTTGAACAGTACGGAGTACGGAGGAAGGAGGGAGCACACCTCACTTGGAGCTAGTGTACTTGGTGACGGCCTTGGTACCCTCACTGACGGCGTGCTTGGCGAGCTCACCGGGCAGCAGGAGTCTCACAGAGGTCTGCACCTCCCTAGATGTGATCGTCGATCGCTTGTTGTAGTGAGCGAGACGGGATGCCTCCGCAGCGATGCGCTCGAAGATGTCGTTCACGAACGAGTTCATGATGGACATCGCCTTCGAGGAGATACCGGTGTCCGGATGGACCTGCTTCAGCACCTTGTAGATGTAAATGGCGTAGCTCTCCTTCCTCTTGTGCTTCTTCTTTTTCTTGTCTGACTTGGAGATGTTCTTCTGGGCTTTGCCAGATTTTTTGGCGGCTTTACCGCTTGTCTTCGGTGGCATGGTGTACTGTTAGAGCGGCGAACGTGCGACTGACTAAAATTTTTAAATTTTTAGCTTTTATACGATCGCAGCCCATGCTCTAGTGCCTCGAACACCGATACGAGGGCGACCGACCAATCACGCGACGCGTAACGGGTATAGCACTATTATACCTGTCTCCCTCTTGGCGTTTCTTTTTATACACAATAACCTAGATTGTTTCAGAAAATGTTTTGATGTGATTTAAAAAAAAACAGATCAGATCAGACCTATTTATGTACATTACCTATGCAAGTAGTTTCATCACTTGTTCTCACAGGCCTGTCTATATACGTGTTTGGTTCAATTAGGATTTAAGTTGTTATGCACATGACTGTTTATGTAGGTAACTACTATTATACCCGTATAATAATAATTTGTTAATTTTTGGAGAATATTTATAATTGTATATAATATAACATTGTATAATGTTCAGTTATTGTAAAGATAGTAGTAGGTAAGTAAAGATAAATATCGTATCATTAGAGTTTAGCAGAGCATTAATCGATTTTCTCTATCATACTTATTATCTGCTTTGTAACCGCCTAATTAGGTTTTGGCAAAGTATGTAGTGTTAATTTAATAATTATATTAAAATCAAGTGCAAGTCCTGCAAAGAAACAAGTAAGTATACGGAATAGTTTTGTGGCCCTGAAAAGGGCCTTTTTGTCGGAAACAACAACCGGTGGGGTCTCGTTTAAGCCTTCTTCTCGGTCTTCTTGGGCAGAAGGACGGCCTGGATGTTCGGCAGGACACCGCCCTGAGCGATGGTAACGCCGGACAAGAGCTTGTTCAGCTCCTCGTCGTTACGGATGGCGAGCTGCAAGTGACGGGGGATGATCCTGGTCTTCTTGTTGTCGCGTGCCGCGTTGCCAGCCAATTCGAGAACTTCAGCGGCCAGATATTCCATGACGGCGGCCAAGTACACCGGCGCTCCGGCACCGACGCGCTCAGCGTAATTGCCCTTGCGGAGCAGCCTGTGGATACGTCCCACCGGGAACTGGAGACCGGCACGGTTGGAACGGGACTTTGCCTTTCCCTTGACTTTACCGCCCTTTCCGCGTCCGGACATGTCGAAAGATATAAAAACGTTTACAGGAGAACGCGCGCGCGCAACGTGCGAGCGAGCGACGAGCAGATAATGAATCCGAATGCGTTTGCGAAATGCCGCTTTATTTATATAGTCGAGCACCGTACTCGCGGCGAGTGACGATCGCTACGATACGTAGAGAGAGCGAGAGAGAAATAGAGGGAGAGAGACGCGTGTCACATAAAATGTTATAGTAGGTAGGTATATGATGTTAGACCATTATAAAGTTTCAGCTGAGGCAGTTGATTGATTACATACGTAACGTAGTGTAGTAGCATTTAAAATAACGTTGTTCTAAGTGTTACTGTATAAGTTTATATGCTATCTTGTATGAGGTGTATTTCACTTCTTCGTTTATTAGTGTACTTTGTCATTACTTATATACCTTCCGATACTTAGTACTTTGTGTACTTAGGTGTATTATGTATGTACAGTAGTACACCTACATAATGTGTGTAGGTTAATTATATACGGACGGACGAGACGAAAAGTCTGCTATAGAAACGAAAGTTGTTTGAATGTTTTGATAGCCCTGAAAAGGGCTTTTGGTGCTCGAGATGAGCAAGCGAGCGAGTCAGCTCGGAGAGAGAGGGTGACGGGTCCGGAGGGACGTCATCTTCACACCGTGCGCCGGCCGCTCGTGTATCCAGGTTTTGATAGGACATGGCGACGACGACGACGACGACGACGACGACGACGACGACGACGAGGAGTTTACTTCTTCGAAACTTTCTTTGCCGCCGGTTTGGCCTTCGGAGCGGTGACTTTTTTAGGTTTGGGAGCTTTCGGTTTCCTGGTCGGGGGTTTGGCGGTTTTCTTAGCCTTCGGAGTGGCGCTCTTGGCCTTGCTGCTGGCCTTGACGGGCGTGGCGGTTTTTTTCGCAGGCTTCTTTTTGGCAGCTTTCTTCTCCTTGATCGCCGCCGTTGTGGACTTCGCCTTCGAGGGAGATGCGGGAGCAGTCTTCCTCTTGGTGGCCCCCGCTGACGCGGCCTTTTTCGTTGTTTGCTTTTTAGCGGCGGCTGCGGACGGACGGCCGGCCTTGGCGGCGGGTTTCTTGCCAGAGTTCTCTAGCTTGAACGAGCCGGAGGCTCCCTTTCCTTTGGTCTGGATGAGCGCGCCGGACTCGACGGCGCTTTTGAGGTACTTCCTGATGAACGGGGCGAGTTTCTCGGCGTCGACCTTGTACTGCGCAGCGATGTACTTCTTGATCGCCTGCAGGGACGAGCCGCTGCGCTCCTTCAGTTCCTTGATGGCGTTGTTTACCATTTCAGAGGTCTTAGGGTGCGTTGGTTTAGCCTTAGGTTTCTTCGCAGCCGTGGACGCCTTCTGTTTCTTTGCAGGGGTGGCGGGTGCCGGTGTGTCGGATGCGACTGCTGTGTCTGCCATTGTTTCAGTAGAGAAGAGATTCACTTCACAACGAATAAAAATACAGAAATTGAGAGAGAGTTGGTACGGTAACGTAACGTAGGTGTCGCCACTGTAGCAGTCGGGGTCGTCTTCAACGAAACGGAGCGGAGCGACGTTTCGATGAAGGTACGGGCCTCAATATTAATATTATTGCCCGGGCGTCTTCTCCGCGGGCGACAGCCCGCGGGTCCGGGGGGGGCAGTCAGTCATGCGCCGCGCGCCCGGAGCACGTTAGCCGCGCTCGACAGGTGGGCTGGTACTGACTGCCGTCGTGGTGTGAGGGAGCGCGCTGCGCGCCTCGACGATACATCAGAGCGAGATGAAGCATCGGAGGCGCGGCGCAGCTCGTGTTGTGTGGGCGGCCGCTCCACAGGTGATAACGGAGCTCGGTCGCTGACCCGCGCATCGGAATGCGAGCGCAGGTGCCTGCCGGGCGTTGGAATGCGGCGGCAGGTGCGAGCCGGGTCGTTCACCCGTGATCGGGCCGCGCGGGGTAGGGGGGTGCGCTGCGTGTCTCGACGATATTGCAGGGGTGCAGTATCGGAGTGCGCGGCGCTGCCCGTGACGTGACAGCGACTCGTGCGGGCCGGACGTCAGTGGTACGACGGTACGGCGGCGCCGCCGGCAGCCTCATTCCTCAGCTGCCGGCGATGACGTCACCGACGCCTCAGCCGTCCTTAGCCGCTGTCGTCTTCTTCTTCGGAGCTGCTGGCGGGTATGAGGCGCAGCAGCTCCCTGGGGTACGGTCGTCCGGTGGGGGATCGGTCGTAGTTAGGGGCGAGATCACGTAGGTGTTCGTGAGGGCCGTGGTCGGCGCGGTCGTATAACTTCCGCGCCAGTCGGCATACGAACTCTTCTACGGACTCAGCCCCTAGGTCCGTGGCGATCGTAGTGTTACGGGTCAGGTAGTGGGCACCGGTGAGTGCACGCAGGGCAAGGTTTTGTTGCGCCTGGAGTCTCTTCCGGTTGCGCGCTGAGGTGAAGACGTACCACGCAGGCGCCGCATATGTTAGGCGGGAGCGCAGGTACGTCTTGTAGATGTTTGTCTTCGTCCGGAGAGGCAGTCTGGAGGTTAGCACGGGCCTCAGGAGCGCCCTCGCTGCCTTGGTTTGGCGGATGGCGTGTTCAACCTGAGGCCCCATGCGGAGCCGGCGATCGATGTGGCACCCCAGGTACTTGACAGAGTCTGCCCACTCGATGTCAGTACCTCGTAGCTGGAGTTTCTGGATGTTCGTGTAGCGGGTGGCGCCTGACAGCATGGCGGTCGTCTTCCCCACGTTGACGGTTGTGCGCCAGCTGTCTAGCCAACCCGGTAGAAGATCCAGTAGCCGCTGCATCTTCGACACTGCGACTCTAGCCAGGCGCGAGGAGGCGAAGTACGCGCTGTCGTCGGCAAAGAGTGCCAACATGACGTCTTCGTGCCCCTCTTCCAGCGAGTCAGCAAGTGTCGGGATGTCGTTGGTGTAGGCGGCGTACAGGCAGGGCGATAGGCAGCTGCCCTGCGGTACTCCAGCTCTGATGGGGTGCGTCGCGGAGGTCGCTCCCTCTACCGAGACATAGAAGTGTCGATCGGCGAGGAAGGAGGCGACGATGCGTATGATCGCCGGCGGGGTAGTCGTGTTTGTCAGGAGCTTGTATAAGAGCCCCGCATGCCACACTCGATCAAACGCTTTCTCGATATCGAGAAAAACGCTGACGACGCGGCGGTCGCGATTCAGCTCGAATGCGACGTGATGCAGGACTCTTATTAGCTGGAGCGTCGTGGAGTGCTCGTTGCGGAAGCCGAACTGCTCAGCACGGTAGGGGACGTGCGGCCGCAGCCTCCGCAAGAGCAGACGCTCGAAGGTCTTCGCTAGGTGCGACAGGAGCGTGATGGGGCGATGGTGGGACGGTACTCGTCGATCTTTCCCCGGCTTGGGGAGCGTGATGACCTTTCCCGTCTTCCATGCCTCCGGGAAGTGGCACGTCCGGAGGACTCCGTTGAAGAGGCGGACTAGGGCTACCACTAGCCTACGTGGTAGCTGCTTCAGGGCCTCCGTCGGTATACCGTCGGGACCCGGGGCCTTCTTCTTGGGGAGCCACCTCAAAGTCCGAGCCAGTTCGGAGGGCGAGATGTAGGCGCCGCCCTCTAGCGGCTCGGGCTCTGATTGGAGGAATTCTGCCACAGTGCGCTCCACGTGCTCGACGTGAGTTGTGACAGTGGGCGCGACTGGGTTCGGCGTGAATTGTGTCTCCAGGTGGTCCGCAAGTATGTCCGCTCTGTCCCGAGCGGCGAATTTCCGATGGCCCTGACTATCGATGAGAGGATAGATGGGCTCCGGTGCTCTAGAGAGGCTGCGCACTAGGTGTCGAAGGGACGTCTCGTGCTCGGTCGCATGGTCGATAGTGGCCTCCCATGTCGAACCACGAAACTCCCTGACAGCGGCGGAGAGCCTCTCAGAGTGCGCGTTGAGCTCCCGCTTGATGCGCGGGCAACGCGTCCGGGCCCACAGCTTGTGTAGCTGCCTCTTCTTCCGTAGGTCCTCTTGTAGACGTGCCGGTAGCTCCTGTCTGCGATGGGTCGGCGCAGGTGTGACAGTGGTGGCTGCCTCCTGCGCGTCCGCGATCGCTTGGGTAATCTTGATTGCTGCATCATCCACTTGCTGGGGCGTCGAGACTTGCCCTTGCAAGGTGAAGTCCGTGAGTTGGTCACGGAAGGCCTGCCAATCGACCTTTCTGCGAGGTGGAGGTTTCACTGTGAAGTCGGACGCTAGACCAACCACTATGAGTATGGGCAAGTGGTTGGTATTCATGTCGTACAGGGTCTCCACCGAGATGGGATAGGGCAGCGCCTGATGCAGCACGATGTCCAGGACGTCTGGTCTGTAGGCCGGGTTTGTTGGCACGTGCGTGGGGTCGCTCGGGCCAACTACCTCGTACCCATGTCTCTCAGAGTCGTCGTAGAGGTGCCCGCCCTCGAAGTTCACGCTATGTGAACCCCATGCCGGGTGCTTGGAGTTCAAGTCACCGGCGAGGAGGGTGGGCGTCTGGCCATCGAAGATGTTGCGTAGGTCTTGGGCAGCGAAGGGTGCTAACGGGTCTTGCCCGCGGGGAGGCTTGTAGGCGGCAAACAGTCGGAGTTCAGCTCCGTCGGCGTTGACGCGCACTCCGATAGAGCGCATGCGGTCGAACGCCGGCAGGTCCAACTCCTCGTGCACGACGTCTCTCCGTACAAGTACCGCTGTGCCCCGGTATGGGACGTGCGGCGGGGTAGGAGAGGTCTCGTCTCGTCGGTACACGAAGTAGTTGGGGATGCTGAAGTTCCGTTGCGGCGCTAACAGTGTCTCCCCGAGCAGTATAATATGGGCGTCTTGTGTCTGGGCCAGTGTGCGGAGGTCATAAGTCCTCCCTGCGACACCCCCAGGGTTCCAATAGATGACTCTCAGGGCCTTAGGCCCCATGGAAGGCCATGATGAGGGCCATTCCCTTGAGAGTCACCGCCGTGACGTCAGCCGCCGTACCGGTGCTGACAGCGTTGGTGACGGCGACTAGGAAGTCGGTCACGGCGGCCTGTTGGGGGCTCTGTAGCAGTAACGTGGCTGCGTGGAGGGCGTCGAGGGCCTCGCTCAGCAGTGGGCGTGAGGCGAGGGCGGGGTGCTGGCGCGTGCTCTCCGGTGTGGTTGGGCGGGCAGGCACCGACTGAGGCGCTGACGTCGATAGCGCCCCAGTACGGTGCTCCGCCGTTGGAGCACGCGTCTCGGTGGTGGGCACCGCCGCAAGGACAGGGGTCTTCTTTGGGCGCCGCGTGCGCCTACGTCGGGGCGCCGCTGGGGCAGCTTGAGCGGGCGCGGCTTGGGCGGGTGCGGTCGTCTCAGCTGCAGTAGCGGGCGTCCTGGTTTGGCGCACTGCGGGTCGGGGCGCCGGTCCCGGCGCGGCCGTCGCGGCGCGCTCCGCGGTCGCCCTAGGGCGGGCCGCGGGGGGTAGCGTGTTGGGGGGCGGGGGCGGGGCTGTAGTAGGTGGCCCCGCCTCTGTGGTTTTCTTCTTATTTTTGCGGCCGCGCCTCCTCTGACGCCGTCGCGACGCCGGTGGCTGGCCGGTCGGCGCACCGTTGGCGGCTGCCGGGCCGGCAAGCTCGTCGCTCGGGAGCGGCCGATGGAGGGCTTGCGGTGGTCCGGTGGTGGGCCGTTTGCGGCCCGGTTGGTTACTCACGGTGGGGGGGAGAGGTGGAGGGATCCTCATCCCCCGCTTGCGCGCCTCCTTTTTGAAGAGGGCGCACCTCCGATCATTGGCCGTGTGCGCCTCGCCGCAGTTGGCGCACTTGCCAGGTTGTTCTCTGGGGCGCGGGCAGTCTGCGGCCCGGTGCTCGTCGCCGCACCTCACACAGCGGATCGGCTGGTGGCAGTTTTGCGACGAGTGGCCGAAGAGCTGGCAGCGGTGGCATTGGGCGGGGCCTCCTCTTCCCCGCCATCCCTCAATGGTGACGCCCGGCATGTACAAGAGCTCTGTTGTCTTGTATAGCCGGGCGAGTTCTTCTTGTGTCATGTGCGGCAGCTGCATGTGGAAGAGGCAGCCGGGTCTCCCACGCCGCGCCGGGATGGCCCTCACGTGCGTCGGCTCAAAGCCGAGCTCAGTGAGTGCCTCCATAATGTCGGCTACGGGTGTGTCCGCCGGCAAGCCTCTTATGGCCGCCTTCGTGGGGAGGTCGCTCGAGGGGCTGAAGCAATACCAGGACACTTGCGCGTCCCGGTCCCTCGCCTCCGTCAGGTACCTCTGCACGGTACGGAACTCCGTCTCGGTTTTGGGCAGAAACCGGAACCCGTTTCCGAGGGGGCGTGCAGAGGGGGCGTGTCCTAGGAGCCTATGCAGCTCCTTGAAGTGGGCCCCCCAGTTTGGTAGCTTGGAGACTACCAGTGGGGGGTAGGTTTTCTTGGGCGCCGCCGGCGCTGCGGCTGCCGAAGTCGACGCCGCGGCCGTCGCTGGGGCCGTGATGGTGCCCTGGCGTACCCCTTGAACTGGGGGTGCGCTTGGGCCGGTGGATGTTGGCGCCGTTGTGGAGACAGCGGCAGGGAGTTGCGGTCCCCAGGGCGCAGCGGAGGTGCGCGGGGGCGGCAGGCTTGGCCACACTGGTGGCCGGTGGGTGGTAGTCGGTGCGGTCGCTGGGGCCGAGTGCGAGCCCTGGCGTACCCCTACTTCGGGGACCGCGCTTGGGCTGGCGGCTGTTGGTGCGGGTGCAGGAGTGGTGGCAGGTGGTGCCAGCACTCCTAGCGCGGTGGTCGCGCAGTGAGGCGCATCTGTCCCTCTCGCCGGTGACTGTAGCCACGGCTGCCCGTACGTCGCTAGGAAGGACGCAGGGGGCGGGCTGTTCCTCGGCGAGAGGAATGTGGGCGTCGTGTGCCCGGACACAGTGTGTGTGTACGGGGGCGGGGTGTGCGTCGGCGAGTGGAAGGGGTTGCTCGGGCTGTATGTGGGCCCCGCTGGCGACGGGGTCCGCAAGCCCACCTCCTTGAGCGACTCCATACTGGAGTCCACCGACAGGTCGCTGGGGTAGTCCGCCCCTCTCGAGCCGGCGTCTCTCCTTGGAGTCGACGGCGAGCTGGGCGGCAGTATGTGCCTCACCCCTGAGAAGGATGAGGGGGGGGGTCCGTGAGAGGTCCGGTTCGGAGGAGGACCTCGCCGCGGTGGTGCGGCGTTTCTCCTCGGCGCCAGTCTGGTCTGGCGAAGGCGGGCCTCTCTTCAGTGGGCGTGTAGGTGGGGCCAGCTGCTGCTCGACGCCTGTGAGGGCGGAGCTGCTCGCTTGGCTGTCCGTGGGTGCACGCACGACTGTTATGTCGTGCGTGAAGATGTCCCGCTGGGCAATGACCAGGGGCGCAGGCAGTCTCCTACCCTTGCGGCCGTCCCGCGGGGGTAGGGGGGCTGGGGGGGGAGGGTCGTCCCCTTCCATGATGAGAGGTGAGGCAGTCAGTCGTAGCTAGGCTGCATCTCACTGGGCCCACTCCTGTGTCGCTTCGCTATCGCGAAGCGGTATAGGGTGGGCGCAAACTCGGACAGTGTCCGGTTTTCTACACTGTTGAGTTCGTTTTGGGCACACACACGCACAGTACTAGTGTTCTTCAGTGTCTCAAAGAGAACAGGCCATACACTGACACTGGACTAATCTTAACACTGAATATCCGCCGAGCACAGCACTACAGCGTCCTATTTCAACAGGCCATACACTGACGCTGTTGATGTCCGGACACTTAAACACTGTATCGACGGCACTAGCACTCGCTCACACTAAGCGTCTACAGTTAACAGGCCCTCACTGACGCTTGTTAACTGTCACTTGTCTTATCACAGTATTAGCCACTACACTTCACTACCCGGAGCGCATCAGGGTACCTAGGTACCGAGCGCGTGCTCAACGGGCTGCGGTGCGTAGTGCTACGGCGACAAAAGCAAGTAGCGTCGACGTCGGGCGTCGCGCCGGTGCGCGTCGGGACGGCCTGCGTCGCGAGACGGGCGTCGACCAACAGGCGCCGGGGCGCTGGACGTCGGGACGCTGGGCGTCGGCGTCGGGACGCTGGGCGTCGGCGTCGGCGTCGGGACGCTGGGCGTCGGGGCGCCGGGCGTCGGCGTCGGCGTCGGGACGCTGGGCGTCGCGACGCTGGGCGTCGGCGTCGGCGTCGGGACGCTGGGCGTCGGGGCGCCGGGCGTCGGCGTCGGCGTCGGGACGCTGGGCGTCGGCGTCGGGACGCTGGGGCGTCGCGATGCCGGGCGTCGGACCGGCGGGCGTCGCGGCGGAAGGCGAGGGAGGCGTCAGCGCTCAACGGGCGGCCGGAGCGGACTCTGGTCGCTCTGTCGCCACTGTCAGGGAAAATGGACTACCCCCCATTCGGCGGCATTGCCGCACGGACACGCTACTAGTCGCAAGACGATTTCCCTTGCTCGCGGAGAGAAGTTTTCACTAACATGCTTTCGATTAAATCGGTTTTTACAGAGAATTTAGAAGAATTCAGATGATTATATTCATTGTTAAATCGAGTTAGGATAGTTGTCGGTTCGACAGATATAGAGATAGGTACGTAGGATGCGGTGTAAGGGAATGGAAAGTGAACGGAGTCGCGGAGTCGGTTCGAGTGCGATGCCGTGATCGGAGTTTTCTTAGATTTTTCACATAAAATGTATATAAAAATAGTAAATGGGGAGTCGGTGTGTTAAAAGGGAAGACCCCTGCACCATCGGTGTGCGTCAGTAGGTATATTAGTCGGTGGAGGTGCTGTTGCGCTCGGCGTGCGTCTTGTGGAGTCGAGCGGGCACCGCCGCGCCGTCTCGTCGTCCACGATGTCTGTGTACGCGGTGGTGGTGGTGGTGCACTCGGGCCGGCGGCTGGTCTGCAGGTGCTGCAGCAGGCAGGCGATGGCGATGGCAATGCAGGGAAGGAAGGAAGGAAGGAAGGAAGGACACGGGAGGAGAGATCGAATGAATCTGAAGAAGAAGATCACAGGTGTTCACCGTAAAATAACCATCGAGGACGCGACGCGACGGCAACGGCAACGCTCCACCTCTCCTTCCTGGTTTCTATCTGACTGACTGAGTTCGTCTATCGTCTATCTATAGACAGAAGAGACGTTAATTATCAAAATTAGATGAAATAATTGGTAAACTAGGTAGTGTACTTACCTCTAAAAAAAAAAAGGTTCAAAGTTGAAGTTGGTTTAAACTTAGGTAGGTAGTTGTTTCATAGTTGTATTTTGGCTAGATAGGAAATAAGTACTTTCAGTTTTTAACAAATAAAATAAGTACCTTTAGTCTGTTCGCTCGTAAAAATATTGGCTACTTTCAGTTTGGGAACAAATAAGTATACTTGATCAAATCTAGCAAAACTGAACACTTAAGTATGTAAGTAACCGGTCAGCTCGTAAGGATCTCGTTGATTTGAACGTAGGTAATGAATAAAGATTCAAATTTAGTCGGTTTGCTTGTAAAAAAAAAATTTCTGCTATTTGCGTATTGAAGCGATTACATGAGTTAGCAAATTGTCAAAAAAAAAAATCAAGCATTTAATCGGTACGCTCGTAAAAAATTCGGCTTTTTATGGTTTTAGGCAAGTATTAAGTTATATAAGTTTCAGTTTTTAACAAATAACTAGGTAGGTAATAAAAAAAAAAAAAACTCAAGCGAGTACCTACCATGTATGTAAGTATTAGGTACTACCTGGGTAGACAGATGATTAAAATCAAACATTCAGTCGGTTCGCTCGTAAAAATTTTGGCTACTTTCAGTTTTCAGTTTTAAACAAAAGGTTCGCTCGTAAGGATTTCGTTTGTTTTTAACGTAGGTACTTCCATAGTAAAATCGATTCTGACGGTTCTAATTTTAGTTTCAGTGCTGTCAAAACATGAATTTTTTTCCAAAGTAATAGGTACACCTCCTACATTTAAAAATCGGTTCGCTTGTAAAAATTTCTGCTGTATCCCAATCAAAGCAAATAAATAAATAAGTATGTATGTATGTGTGTGTGTGTGTGTGTGTGTGTGTGTGTGTGTGTGTGTGTGTGTGTGTGTGTGTGTGTGTGTGTGTGTGTGTGTGTGTGTGTGTATGTGTGTATGTATGTATGTATGTATGTATGTATGTATGTATGTATGAATGAATGAATGAATGAATGAATGAATGAATGAATGAATGAATGAATGAATGAATGAAATGAAAATCAAAAAAATTAATCGGCACGCTCGTAAAAATTTCGGCAATTTTTCATTTATTTAAAGCAAGTACCCACGTATTCCATCCATCCATCCATCCATCCATCCATCCATCCATCAGCATGTTTCGTCCACACATGCTGGACACATAGGCCTTTCCAGGATTTCGCCATGCTTGGTGGTCCTCCCGGAAGAAATGCCCATACTCACACACGTTGGGCAGGCGGGTTGGTGAGCGCGGTGCCGAAACCCTTGCACCAGTGACGCCGCTGCCCGTCACCAGTCTAATCGGGGTGCGCTCGTAAAAATTTCGGCAATTTTTCATTTATTATATATGTATATATAAAGCAAGTACCTACGTATTACATAATAAAAATAATCAGGCATTGAATTTAAAATCAATAATTTTGTCGGTTCGTTTGTAAAAATTTTGTCTATTTTCTGTTTTGAACAACGAAGGAAGGAACGAAGAAGTTTTTTTTTTTTACTACGTACCTAGGTATTTAGATAGAAGAAAAGAAAGTATAAATTACATAAGGCCGCCTTAGGTATAATAATATAACAGTGTGAACAAACTTTAACGTGAGTTGATTTGAAGAACCAGACTGCGACAAATCCGATATTTTGAAACATGCACCGCCATCTAGTATCTATAGATGACTATGAATCTGAATAATATAGTACTTATAAGGTGACTTTAATTTATGCAGCAAAACTTATACTGGAGGCTTGGTAAGTGATCAGCAGTAACACCGATCGGAGCTTGTGGGCACTGAGAGAACTTACCGAGTCTTCAGTAAGAGTTAGAGTTTGGTTGTACATTTTTCGTTTTCAGACCCAGATAACGCACGCACGGACTCGCTTCATCCATCGAGGTAGGTAGGTAAGTAAGTAAATTTTCATAATTATTTATTTATTTAAATAACCTAGACTTTTACAGATCACTGTAATCACATTGAATGGGGGGACGCTCGGAATCAGACGCGTTCTTTGTAATAATATTATTATATAGGTAAGGTACGTAGAGACGTGTTGTCACAGTAGTATAGAAACTCGTTTAAAACTGAAATATTTGCGGCCCTGAAAAGGGCCTTTTTTTATATCGTCGAAGCGAGCGGCGATGTCAATGGAAAGGGTTTAACCGCCGAAACCGTAGAGGGTGCGGCCCTGACGTTTCAGAGCGTACACGACGTCCATGGCGGTGACGGTCTTCCTCTTCGCGTGCTCCGTGTAGGTGACTGCGTCACGGATCACGTTCTCGAGGAACACCTTCAGGACACCGCGGGTCTCCTCGTAGATCAGACCGGAGATACGCTTGACACCGCCACGGCGGGCCAGACGACGGATCGCGGGCTTCGTGATACCCTGGATGTTATCACGCAGCACCTTCCTGTGACGCTTCGCGCCTCCTTTCCCCAGACCTTTTCCTCCCTTGCCGCGACCGGTCATCTTGCTGTGCTAACAAAGTTGAACGAACGAAATGAATGCGAACCGACCGACTGCTTGTGCACCGCACGAAATACTGTCGACTACGCCCAACTACTACGACTTTTATATATAGGTGGAGCGGGCCGAGCGAGACAGGGTACAGTGTGCGATGGAGATGCAAATAGATGAATGGAAAAAGAAACGAACGATGTTACGAAAAAACGAAAAATTTGGACAAAGCAAAAGTTTTTAATTAATTATAAATAATATACCTAAATGTAATAAACCAACCTACTAATATCTACCTACATAATTATCTTTATATGCTTTCAGCATCGAATACACAATAATTTACCTTCAAGTAAGTAGGTACATACATATTTAGATTTCTTTCGTTTTAATTTTTCCCTCTAAACTTGCTAAAAGTAGGTAATTGCGCCGCGCCTATCATTGAGTATCTACTTAGTATAAAAATAAGTGGATATATAGATAGTGTATGTTATGTACTCTGATGGATGACTAGAATCGAATCGATGCGGAGTCGTTAGAGAAACATGTGTAACAGTGAATAGTTTGTGGCCCTGAAAAGGGCCTTTTTTTGCGAACAAAAGCAAGCGCGACTTAAGCACGCTCGCCACGGATTCGGCGCGCCAGTTGGATGTCCTTGGGCATGATGGTGACACGTTTTGCGTGGATGGCGCAAAGGTTCGTGTCCTCGAAGAGACCGACGAGGTACGCCTCGCTAGCCTCCTGGAGGGCCATCACGGCGGAGCTCTGGAAACGCAGATCGGTCTTGAAGTCCTGAGCGATTTCACGCACGAGACGCTGGAACGGCAGCTTGCGGATCAGGAGCTCAGTGCTCTTCTGGTAACGACGGATCTCACGGAGAGCGACGGTTCCGGGCCTGTAGCGATGGGGTTTCTTAACACCGCCGGTGGCCGGTGCACTCTTACGAGCTGCCTTCGTGGCTAGCTGCTTACGGGGAGCCTTGCCACCGGTGGACTTGCGGGCAGTCTGCTTGGTACGAGCCATATTTTTCTTCTATCTAACCGAACGAACGAGCGAGCGACGCGACGGGCACGACGTCAGACTTACGAATGATCGAAATTTTTAGAGCTTTTTTTTTTTTTTTTTTTTTTTTTTTTTTGCGCCCAAGCAAAAGGCACCCTCCGGAGGTCTCGGTGGGAGGGAGGTGGAGAATGCTCATAGCATACCAACACAGCCGACTGCATTGGTTATGTGGGACTCACTAGAAGTGCCTACCCACTAAACTCCACCTAGTAAGTTGGTTTGGCCCTGGAGGGTCTTAAAACCTTTATCTGAGCGACCCACCTTTGGGGGGAAGGGGGTGCTAGCGGGGTCCTAAAGGGACATCCGCTGGGAAGGATCCCAACAGGGATCTATACTAGTTGGAGGGAAGAGCTAGGCTCTGTATGAGTGGCTCGAGCTTTTAGCTCATCATGAGCTTTTTGAAGCCTATTTAAGTCTTCTGAGAGTTTGTTAGGGGGATCGGTGAGGACGTTTCTCGGCCTTCGAACCTTGTAACGAGATATAGTCGGAGCAGTGTATGAAACTGTCTCGCGTACTAACGGATTGGGGTGTTCTTCGGCAGATTTGAAGAATGTCTCTGAAAGGGATTTCATGAATTGTTGGAGGGTGGGCAGCTCTAAGTCCCGATGGAGGTCCGCGTTGCGCACGTACCAGGGTGCATTGGCCGCTTTCCGGCAGAATAGATTTTGGGTTACCTGCATTTTATGCAGGATATTGGGTTTCGCATGTGCGAAGACGGGGGAAGCGTACGTTAATACAGGTCGGATGCAGACCTTGTATAGTGTTCGCTTGTTTCTGAGAGACATCTTACTGTGTCTGCCTAACATGCTGTTCAGCCTGTTCAGATAGAAACGGGCTGTACGCGTCACTCTATTTATGTGAGGTTTGAAGGATAGACGAGAGTCCAGAGTGACTCCTAGATATTTGGCAGTGTTTTTCCAGGGGACTGGGGTACCTAACATGCGGAGGTTGGGGGGGGGGTCGTAGTGAATCCTACGTTTATGGTCAAATCGGATTGCGACGCTCTTTTCAGGATTCACATCGATACGCCATCGTGCGAACCACTTTCCAAGAGCGTCGATGGACTTTTGGAGTTTTTTAATTATTGTCTGTGAGAGACGGCTTTTAGTATAGAGTGCAGTGTCATCTGCGAAGAGGGATAGCTGTACCCCGTTCTCGGGGATAGGGATGTCGTTTGTGTATAACGAGTAAAGTATGGGTGAGAGAACTGATCCTTGGGGGACTCCAGCTCTTAGGGGGCGTGGGGAGGAGAGCAGCCCTTCGTGTCTGAATCTGAAGGTGCGATCTTTAAGATAAGATGCCACCAATCGGACAAGGCGGTCAGAGAGGCCTGTCTTATAAAGTTTATAGATGAGGCCTTCGTGCCAGACTTTGTCGAACGCTTTAGCTACGTCGAAGAAGACGGCAACAGTAGGGTACCGTTTTGGGTAGAATCCGCTTAGGATATATTCTACTATTCGGTGGACTTGTTGGGGGCAAGAGTGCTTAGCTCTGAATCCGAATTGGTAGGAGTTGATGATCGGGTCACCGTCTGTAGGGAAGAGGTGCCTTTTCATGCGGGAAAGTATAACCCTTTCGAGTAGTTTCCCCATTGATTTAAGGAGGCTGATTGGCCGATGGCTAGCGGGGAGGTTTAGAGGCTTCCCTGGCTTGGGTATGCCTATGACGATGGCTTCTTTCCACGCTTTGGGGAAATGGCCGTAGTCGAAGCAGGCGTTAAAGATGAGGGCTAACAAGGTGAGTACTTGTTGGGGCAGATGTTTGAGGGCTCTGTTGGAGATCCCGTCCGCGCCTGGCGCTTTTTTGGGCTTTTGACCTCTGATGAAGGAAAGGATTTCATCTTCGGTCACTGTGATGGGGTCGGAGGTGAGTGGGAGGGAGTTTCTGTAGTGAATCTCATCCTCTACCTCTTGGATATGGGAGGGGACAACTGGTTGGGAGCTGGGGGAGCATTGTGAGGCAATGCTGTCCGCAAAGCATTCAGCTTTTTCTTCATCCTCGAAGGCAGTTGAGCCATCGGGGCAGGTCAAAGGGGGAATGTGAGTGATTGCGTCTATCCTGAGGGCTCTCGCCATTCGATAGAACGCAGTGTGAGAAGGGGATATCTGCTCCATGAGCTCGCTTTTACGGGAGTCATTGAGTTCCGATAGAGCTGACTTTAATTTGCGGATCAATTGATTCGCTGTCGCTCTATATTCCGGAGTGGGGTAGATCGCCGCTCTCCTAAGGGCTGCTCTTTTAGCCTTGAGTAGGTTGGCGATATCAGTGGGAAGTTGTTGAGCAGATGGCTCAGGGGAGGTCTTTTCGTTGCCTTTGAGGGCGGAGTTAATAAGCTCCGTAAGTGAATCAATTGTAGAGTCGATTTTATCTGTACTATCAAAGTAGTCAGATGAAATTTTTAGAGGGGAGTCAGGGGCATCCATGGCCGAAGCTAGAGTGTTTTTGAAGCCTTCCCAATTTGTGAAGGTTTTGGGAGGGGGTGGTATATTGTTTGGGGGACCTAGCTTGAGGGAGACTGGGCGGTGGTCTGAGCCAAGGTCGTCCAGTGTTTCAATTGCCCTGAGATTTAGGGAGACACCCTTTGTGAGTGCGAAGTCTAATACGTCCGGTGAGTGGTCCGTATTATCGGGGTAATGTGTCGGGGCATATGGGCATAGAACGTTAAGTTCAAGCTCGTCGGTTATAGGAAGGAGTTTCATACCATTTGGGTTGGTATTGAGGCAGGTCCAGTCTGTATGCTTAGAGTTGAAGTCTCCAAACATAATGACGGACTCCCCCATTGAAAGAATGGTTTGGAAGTCACTTTTTACTGGGCTTTTGCCCGAAGGGATGTAGACAGAAGCAATGATCAGGGTTTGGTGACCTGACATTGCCAGTCTACATATGGTGGCTTCCATGGTTTGGAGCGTTGGCGTGGGGAGGGAAGAGCAGTGGAGTGCTTTCCTATAATAAATTCCTGTGCCTCCTCGGTCGGCATCAGTCCTATCATTGCGAAGGAGGGAGAATTTCGGTATCGAAAGACCCTTAAGGTTCTTAGGCTTGAGAAACGTCTCTTGAAGTAGTAGTAAGTCTACTTCATTATCTTTGAGAAAGAGTTTTAGCTCAGGGAGATTTGAGCGTAATCCTCTGGTGTTGAATGAGATGAGCGAAATGCCCTTGGGTTTCAAACGACCTGTTTGCATTTGGGGCTTTACAAAGAGTTGAGGAGGTGGGAGTGCTCTACTAGCGCCAGAAGGCGCTGTTGAGAAGAGTGGGAGGCGCGAAGTTTTTGCGCGAGGACTGAGATTTCAGAGATGTTGATGTTTGATATAACATCATGGACGAGTCTCATGTCATCAGCCAGGGATGGCGTGAAGACGTTTGGGTGTGGCTGGAGCACTTTTGGGGTGGCTACAGGTGGTGAAGGGGTGGGGGTGGTGGCCTTTTTGGGGCCCCATGCTTGGGTAGGGATCGGCTTCGGCTGGGGGGCTGCAGCTGTGGGCAGTTTGGGTAGAGGGGGGAAGTTGGCGGCACTTTTTGCCGGAAGTGGTGTTTGTTTGGGGGGTTTTGCTTTGGGTTGGGTGGGGCGAGGGGCTCGAGGGCAGCCTCTGTAGCTGGCCGCGTGACCTGATTGGTTGCAGAGGACGCAGGATGGAGGGGTTCCATCATCGCGGTTCCTCGTGCACTCTTTGGTGAGGTGGGGGATGAGGCACTTACGGCACCTTGGAGGGGCAGTGCAGTTTGCCGCTGCGTGGCCATAAAGTTGGCAACGGTGACATTGGGCGGGGTAGCCGCGGCGGTTTGGTCGCTCGACCTTGATTTTAGAGAGGCCGCAAATTGTGCGTTCCTCTTTGAAGAGCTCTGTGGCCTGGGGGGAGTTCGTCATAATGACGAGGGCAAGAGGAAATCTCTTCCCTGAACTGCTGTGCATTTTGTGCACGGCTTCGACAGGGAAGCCTTTGGCTTGGAGATCAATCATGATCTCTTCGTTGGGTACCTCGAAGGGTATCCCGCGGAGGACTGCGCGGACTTTGCGTTCCTCCTGAAGGGGGTGGGAGTGGTATGGGAGATCTTTGACTGTCATGAGGCTTCTCAGACTCCTGAAGTCGTTGATCGAAGCGGTCGAGATTCGGATGGCTTCTTGAGTGTTGGTGGCTTTGGTGTAGTTGATTTTTTGATCACTACACATTTTAGAGAGCGCGGTCCATTGGGACTTGTCTCTGAGGAAGAGGGGAGGCGGGGTCTGCTTCCGGGCGAGGACAGGCTCGCACCGGGAAGGTGCCTTAGGGGCCGGCGGGGTGGCCGTGGTGGGGGCGGGGGCGGGGGTTACCGTCGTCAGGAGGAGGGGGGAGAGCGCTTTGCGCTTCCTGTGCCTCTTTTTCCGGTTTTCGGCTATGACGAATTCGTCGTCGCCGATGGAACCGGTGAGGGTTGGGGTGTCGGACTCAGCGTCCGATGAGGAGGAAAAGCAGGGGGCTGACCTTTTCCGTTCGGAGTTCACAGACGAGCTGTCTGAGAACTCCATTGATTGGGGGGGGACCGGTGAGGGTGACTCGGGGGAGTCTGCCTCTGGGGCCGGGGCTTTTTGGGAAGGAGACGTGTTAATCGCGTCTAGAAATTGTGAGAAGACGGCCTTCTCGATGCTGTAGCCTTGGGCTACGCAGAACTTTTGGAAGAGCTCTATTATAGGAGCAGCTTCCATGGTGATTTCGGGGGAGTTGGGGGGAGTTTTGGGGGAGTTGGGGGGAGTTTTGGGGGAGTTGGGGGAGTTGGGGGGAGTTTTGGGGGAGTTGGGGGGAGTTTTGGGGGAGTTGGGGGGAGTTTTGGGGCAGTTGGGGGGAGTTTTGGGGCAGTTGGGGGGAGTTTTGGGGCAGTTGGGGGGAGTTTGGGGTGGTGTATGGGGGCTGTTGGGGGTGCTGGAGGTTGTTGGGGGGGGTGTTTTCTTACTCTCCGGCGAGCTGGTGGCGTCAGTGGCGGCAGCTGCGAGCAGCTTCGCTCACGGTCCGCAGGTGCGGGCGCTGCGGCGGCGGCAGTGGCGGCAGCTGCGAGGCAGCTTCGCGCGTTGTCGCAGGGCGACGACGGCGGCGGCTGCGAGGCAGCTTCGCGCGTCGGCGCAAGGCGGCACTCGGTCGGTGGCGGGACCGACTGAGAGCGCGACCGTTCTGCACCGGGGCGCAGAGCGGAATGATTTTTAGAGCGCAGCGCTTAAATACTTATATATGCAGACCGGATCTCATCGGCGAAGGGGCGACTGAGAGGGGAAGGGGGGGGGGGAATAAAACAGAATAAGCTTCTCTTTTTATTTTCAAAATAAAGCCACATAGTAGGTATGTACCTATTACTGCAATCCATGTTCAGAAGTACCCCTATTTATTACTTAGATACATATACGATTTATGTAAGTATTTATATAATGACATTTCATTGTACTTTATGTACATACTACCTACTTATATTATATTTTCGCTCTTTCAGACAGGAGTGAGTGAGTATTTATTCGGTTAAATCATGACTACCAGGTGTCAGTATAAAAATTTAATCTTACACGTAATAATTATTATGTATATCTCTATATTATGTGAACTTATAATAATAAATTAAGAGAGAGAGACGTTGCGTCTGTCTGAGAAACTGAACAGTAGAACGTTTTTGTGGCCCTGAAAAGGGCCGTTTGAACAGTACGGAGTACGGAGGAAGGAGGGAGCACACCTCACTTGGAGCTAGTGTACTTGGTGACGGCCTTGGTACCCTCACTGACGGCGTGCTTGGCGAGCTCACCGGGCAGCAGGAGTCTCACAGAGGTCTGCACCTCCCTAGATGTGATCGTCGATCGCTTGTTGTAGTGAGCGAGACGGGATGCCTCCGCAGCGATGCGCTCGAAGATGTCGTTCACGAACGAGTTCATGATGGACATCGCCTTCGAGGAGATACCGGTGTCCGGATGGACCTGCTTCAGCACCTTGTAGATGTAAATGGCGTAGCTCTCCTTCCTCTTGTGCTTCTTCTTTTTCTTGTCTGACTTGGAGATGTTCTTCTGGGCTTTGCCAGATTTTTTGGCGGCTTTACCGCTTGTCTTCGGTGGCATGGTGTACTGTTAGAGCGGCGAACGTGCGACTGACTAAAATTTTTAAATTTTTAGCTTTTATACGATCGCAGCCCATGCTCTAGTGCCTCGAACACCGATACGAGGGCGACCGACCAATCACGCGACGCGTAACGGGTATAGCACTATTATACCTGTCTCCCTCTTGGCGTTTCTTTTTATACACACACACACCTAGATTGTTTCAGAAAATGTTTTGATGTGATTTAAAAAACAGATCAGATCAGACCTATTTATGTACATTACCTATGCAAGTAGTTTCATCACTTGTTCTCACAGGCCTGTCTATATACGTGTTTGGTTCAATTAGGATTTAAGTTGTTATGCACATGACTGTTTATGTAGGTAACTACTATTATACCCGTATAATAATAATAATTTGTTAATTTTTGGAGAATATTTATAATTGTATATAATATAACATTGTATAATGTTCAGTTATTGTAAAGATAGTAGTAGGTAAGTAAAGATAAATATCGTATCATTAGAGTTTAGCAGAGCATTAATCGATTTTCTCTATCATACTTATTATCTGCTTTGTAACCGCCTAATTAGGTTTTGGCAAAGTATGTAGTGTTAATTTAATAATTATATTAAAATCAAGTGCACGCGCCTGCAAAGAAACAAAAGTATACGGAATAGTTTTGTGGCCCTGAAAAGGGCCTTTTTGTCGGAAACAACAACCGGTGGGGTCTCGTTTAAGCCTTCTTCTCGGTCTTCTTGGGCAGAAGGACGGCCTGGATGTTCGGCAGGACACCGCCCTGAGCGATGGTAACGCCGGACAAGAGCTTGTTCAGCTCCTCGTCGTTACGGATGGCGAGCTGCAAGTGACGGGGGATGATCCTGGTCTTCTTGTTGTCGCGTGCCGCGTTGCCAGCCAATTCGAGAACTTCAGCGGCCAGATATTCCATGACGGCGGCCAAGTACACCGGCGCTCCGGCACCGACGCGCTCAGCGTAATTGCCCTTGCGGAGCAGCCTGTGGATACGTCCCACCGGGAACTGGAGACCGGCACGGTTGGAACGGGACTTTGCCTTTCCCTTGACTTTACCGCCCTTTCCGCGTCCGGACATGTCGAAAGATATAAAAACGTTTACAGGAGAACGCGCGCGCGCAACGTGCGAGCGAGCGACGAGCAGATAATGAATCCGAATGCGTTTGCGAAATGCCGCTTTATTTATATAGTCGAGCACCGTACTCGCGGCGAGTGACGATCGCTACGATACGTAGAGAGAGCGAGAGAGAAATAGAGGGAGAGAGACGCGTGTCACATAAAATGTTATAGTAGGTAGGTATATGATGTTAGACCATTATAAAGTTTCAGCTGAGGCAGTTGATTGATTACATACGTAACGTAGTGTAGTAGCATTTAAAATAACGTTGTTCTAAGTGTTACTGTATAAGTTTATATGCTATCTTGTATGAGGTGTATTTCACTTCTTCGTTTATTAGTGTACTTTGTCATTACTTATATACCTTCCGATACTTAGTACTTTGTGTACTTAGGTGTATTATGTATGTACAGTAGTACACCTACATAATGTGTGTAGGTTAATTATATACGGACGGACGAGACGAAAAGTCTGCTATAGAAACGAAAGTTGTTTGAATGTTTTGATAGCCCTGAAAAGGGCTTTTGGTGCTCGAGATGAGCAAGCGAGCGAGTCAGCTCGGAGAGAGAGGGTGACGGGTCCGGAGGGACGTCATCTTCACACCGTGCGCCGGCCGCTCGTGTATCCAGGTTTTGATAGGACATGGCGACGACGACGACGACGACGACGACGACGAGGAGTTTACTTCTTCGAAACTTTCTTTGCCGCCGGTTTGGCCTTCGGAGCGGTGACTTTTTTAGGTTTGGGAGCTTTCGGTTTCCTGGTCGGGGGTTTGGCGGTTTTCTTAGCCTTCGGAGTGGCGCTCTTGGCCTTGCTGCTGGCCTTGACGGGCGTGGCGGTTTTTTTCGCAGGCTTCTTTTTGGCAGCTTTCTTCTCCTTGATCGCCGCCGTTGTGGACTTCGCCTTCGAGGGAGATGCGGGAGCAGTCTTCCTCTTGGTGGCCCCCGCTGACGCGGCCTTTTTCGTTGTTTGCTTTTTAGCGGCGGCTGCGGACGGACGGCCGGCCTTGGCGGCGGGTTTCTTGCCAGAGTTCTCTAGCTTGAACGAGCCGGAGGCTCCCTTTCCTTTGGTCTGGATGAGCGCGCCGGACTCGACGGCGCTTTTGAGGTACTTCCTGATGAACGGGGCGAGTTTCTCGGCGTCGACCTTGTACTGCGCAGCGATGTACTTCTTGATCGCCTGCAGGGACGAGCCGCTGCGCTCCTTCAGTTCCTTGATGGCGTTGTTTACCATTTCAGAGGTCTTAGGGTGCGTTGGTTTAGCCTTAGGTTTCTTCGCAGCCGTGGACGCCTTCTGTTTCTTTGCAGGGGTGGCGGGTGCCGGTGTGTCGGATGCGACTGCTGTGTCTGCCATTGTTTCAGTAGAGAAGAGATTCACTTCACAACGAATAAAAATACAGAAATTGAGAGAGAGTTGGTACGGTAACGTAACGTAGGTGTCGCCACTGCAGTCGGGGTCATCTTCGTTGAAGCGGCGCGGAGCGACGCTTCGACGAAGGTACGGGCCTGGGTATTTAATACCATTACCCGGGCGTCTTCTCCGCGGGCGATAGCCCGCGGGTCCGGGGGGGGGCCGCCAGTCATGCGCGCGCGCCCGGAGCACGGTGACCGCGCTCGACGGGCGGGCTGGTACTGGCGGTCCTCTTGGTTAGGTTTGGAGCGCGCTGTGTGTCTCGACGATACTACGAGGATGTAGATATCGGAGTGCGCAGCGCTGCTCCTGTGGTCTCAGCGACTCGTGCGGGTCTGGCCGTCGGTGGCACGGAGTACGGCGGCGCCGCCGGCAGTCTCGTACCTCAGCTGCCGGCGGTGACGTCACCGGCTGGCCGGCCGCCTCAGTCGCTGGTGTCTCCTTGGTCGGGGCTGCTGGCAGGTAGATTGCGCAGTAGCTCCCGGGGGTAGGGTCGTCCGGTAGGTGACCTGTCGTAGTTGGGGGCGAGATCACGTAGATGTTCGTGAGGGCCGTGGTCGGCGCGGTCGTATAACTTCCGCGCCAGTCGGCACACGAACTCTTCTACGGACTCAGCCCCTAGGTCCGTGGCGATCGTCGTATTCCGGGTCAGGTAGTGCGCGCCGGTGATTGCACGCAGGGCAAGGTTTTGTTGCGCCTGGAGTCTCTTCCGGTCGCGCACCGTGGTGAAGACGTACCACGCAGGCGCCGCATATGTTAGGCGGGAGCGTAGGTACGTCTTGTAGATGTTAGTCTTGGTCCGAAGTGGCAGTCTTGAGGTTAGCACGGGCCTCAGGAGCGCCCTCGCCGCCTTGGTTTGGCGGATGGCGTGTTCAACCTGAGGCCCCATGCGGAGCCGGCGATCAATGTGGCACCCCAGGTACTTGACAGAGTCTGCCCACTCGATGTCAGTACCTCGTAGCTGGAGTTTCTGGATGTTCTTGTAGCGGGTGGCGCCTGACAGCATGGCGGTCGTCTTCCCCACGTTGACGGACGTGCGCCAGCTGTCTAGCCAACCCGGTAGGAGATCCAGTAGCCGCTGCATCTTCGACACTGCGACTCTAGCCAGGCGCGAGGAGGCGAAGTACGCGCTGTCGTCGGCAAAAAGTGCCAACATGACGTCTTCGTGCCCCTCTTCCAGCGAGTCAGCAAGTGTCGGGATGTCGTTGGTGTAGGCGGCGTATAGGCAGGGCGATAGGCAACTGCCCTGCGGTACTCCAGCTCTGATGGGGTGCGTCGCGGAGGTCGCTCCCTCTACCGAGACGTAGAAGTGTCGATCGGCGAGGAAGGAGGCGACGATGCGTATGATCGCCGGCGGGGTTGTCGTATTGTTCAGGAGCTTATATAAGAGCCCCGCATGCCACACTCGGTCGAACGCTTTCTCGATGTCGAGATAGACGCTGACGATGCGGCGGTCGCGATTCATCTCGAATGCGACGTGGTGCAGGACTCTTATCAGCTGGAGCGTCGTAGAGTGCTCATTGCGGAAGCCGAACTGCTCAGCACGGTAGGGAACGTGCGGCCGCAGCCTCCGCAAGAGCAGACGCTCGAAGGTCTTCGCCAGATGTGACAGGAGCGTGATGGGGCGATGGTGAGACGGTACTCGTCGATCTTTCCCCGGCTTGGGGAGCGTGATGACTTTTCCCGTCTTCCATGCCTCCGGGAAGTGGCACGTCCGGAGGACACCGTTGAAGAGGCGGACGAGGGCTACCACTAGCCTACGTGGTAGCTGCTTCAGGGCCTCCGTCGGTATGCCGTCGGGACCCGGGGCCTTCTTTTTGGGGAGCCACCTCAGAGTCCGAGCCAGTTCGGAGGGCGAGATGTAGGCGCCGCCCTCTAGCGGCTCAGGCTCTGATTGGAGAAATTCTGCCACAGTGCGCTCCACGTGCTCGACGTGGGTTGTGACTGTGGGCGCGACTGGGTTCGGCGTGAATTGTGTCTCCAGGTGGTCCGCAAGTATGTCCGCTCTGTCCTGAGCGGCGAACTTCCGATGGCCCTGACTATCGATGAGAGGATAGATGGGCTCCGGTGCTCTGGAGAGGCTGCGCACTAGGTGTCGAAGGGACGTCTCGTGCTCGGTCGCATGGTCGATGGTTGTCTCCCATGTCGAACCACGAAACTCCCTGACAGCGGCGGAGAGCCTCTCAGAGTGCGCGTTGAGCTCCCGCTTGATACGCGGGCAACGCGTCCGGGCCCACAGCTTGTGTAGCTGCCTCTTCTTCCGTAGGTCCTCTTGTAGACGTGCCGGTAGCTCCTGTCTGCGATGGGTCGGCGCAGGTGTGACAGTGGTGGCTGCCTCCTGCGCGTCCGCGATCGCCTGGGTAATCTTGGTTGCTGCATCATCCACTTGCTGGGGCGTCGAGACTTGCCCTTGCAAAGTGAAGTCCGTGAGTTGGTCACGGAAGGCCTGCCAATCGACCTTTCTACGAGGTGGAGGTTTCACTGTGAAGTCGGACGCTAGACCAACCACTATGAGTATGGGCAAGTGGTTGGTATTCATGTCGTACAGGGTCTCCACCGAGATGGGATAGGGCAGCGCCTGATGCAGCACGATGTCCAGGACGTCTGGTCTGTAGGCCGGGTTTGTTGGCACGTGCGTGGGGTCGCTCGGGCCAACTACCTCGTACCCATGTCTCTCAGAGTCGTCATAGAGGTGCCCACCCTCGAAGTTCACGCTATGTGAACCCCATGCCGGGTGCTTGGAGTTCAAGTCACCGGCGAGTAGGGTGGGCGTCTGGCCATCGAAGATGTTGCGCAGGTCTTGGGCAGCGAAGGGTGCCATCGGGTCTTGCCCGCGGGGAGGCTTGTAGGCGGCAAACAGTCGGAGTTCAGCTCCGTCGGCGTTGACGCGCACTCCGATAGAGCGCATGCGGTCGAACGCCGGCAGGTCCAACTCTTCGTGCACGACGTCTCTCCGTACTAGTACCGCTGTGCCCCGGTATGGGACGTGCGGCGGGGTAGGAGAGGTCTCGTCGCGTCGGTACACGAAGTAGTTGGGGATGCTGAAGTTCCGTTGCGGCGCTAACAGTGTCTCCCCGAGCAGTATAATGTGGGCGTCTTGAGTCTGGGCCAGTGTTCGGAGGTCGTAAGTCCTCCCTGCGACACCCCCAGGGTTCCAATAGATGACTCTCAGGGCCTTAGGCCCCATGGAAAGCCATGATGAGGGCCATTCCCTTGAGAGTCACCGCCGTGACGTCAGCCGCCGTACCGGTGCTGACAGCGTTGGTGACGGCGACTAGGAAGTCGGTCACGGCGGCCTGTTGGGGACTCTGCAGCAGTAATGTGGCTGCGTGGAGGGCGTCGAGGGCCTCGCTCAGCAGTGGGCGTGAGGCGAGGGCGGGGTGCTGGCGCGTGCTCTCCGGTGTGGTCGGGCGGGTAGGCACCGACTGGGGCGCTGACGTCGATAGCGCCCCAGTGCGGTGCTCCGCCGTTGGAGCACGCGTCTCGGTGGTGGGCACCGCCGCAGGGACAGGGGTTTTCTTTGGGCGCCGCGTGCGCCTGCGTCGGGACGCCGCTGGGGCAGCTCGAGCGGGCGCCGCTTGGGCGGGCGCGGCCGTCGTAGCTGCAGTAGCGGGCGTCCTGGTTTGACGCACTGCGGGCCGGGGCGCCGGTACCGGCGCGGCCGTCGCGGTGCGCGCCGCGGCCGTCATAGGGCGGGCCGCGGGGGGTATCGTGTTGGGGGGCGGGGGCGGGGTTGTAGTAGGTGGTCCCACCTCTGCGGTTCTCTTCTTGCCTTTGCGGCCGCGCCTCCTCTGACGTCGTCGCGACGCCGGTGGCTGGCCTTTCGGCGCACCGTTGGCGGCTGCCGGGCCGGCAAGCTCGTCGCTCGGGAGCGGCCGATGGAGGGCTTGCGGTGGTCCGGTGGTGGACCGTTTGCGGCCCGGTTGGTTACTCACGGTGGGGGGGAGAGGTGGAGGGATCCTCATCCCCCGCTTGCGCGCCTCCTTTTTAAAGAGGGCGCACCGCCGGTCATTGGCCGTGTGCGCCTCGCCGCAGTTGGCGCACTTGCCAGGTTGTTCTCTGGGGCGCGGGCAGTCTGTGGCCCGGTGCTCGTCACCGCACCTCACACAGCGGATTGGCTGGTGACAGTTCTGCGACGAGTGGCCGAAGAGCTGGCAGCGGTGGCATTGGGCGGGGCCTCCTCTTCCCCGCCATCCCTCGATGGTGACGCCCGGCATGTACAGGAGCTCGGTCACCTTGTACAGTCGGGCGAGTTCCTCCTGGGACATGTGCGGCAGCTGCATGTGGAAGAGGCAGCCGGGTCGCCCGCGCCGAGCAGGGATGGCCCTCACGTGCGTCGGCTCGAAGCCGAGCTCGGTGAGTGCCTCCTTGATGTCAGCTGTGGGCGTGTCCGCCGGCAGGCCTCTTATGGCCGCCTTCGTGGGGAGGTCGCTGGACGGGCTGAAACAGTACCAGGACACTTGCGGGTCCCGGTCCCTCGCCTCCGTCAAGTACCTCTGCACGGTACGGAACTCCGTCTCGGTTTTGGGTAAAAACCGGAACCCGTTTCCGAGGGGGCGTGCAGAGGGGGCATGTCCCAGGAGCTTGTGCAGCTCCTTGAAGTGGACCCCCCAGTTTGGTAGTTTGGAGACTACCAGTGGGGGGTATGTTTTCTTGGGTGCCGCCGGCGCCGCGGCTGCCGTGGTCGACGCCGGGTTTGCGGTCGTCGCTGGGGCCGTGGCGGTGCCCTGGCGCACCCCTTGGACTAGGGGCGCGCTTGGGCCGGCGGGTGTTGGTGCCGTTGTGGTGGCAACGGCACGGGGTTGCGGTCCCCAGGGCGCGGCGGGGGCGCGCGGGGGCGGCAGGCTTGGCCACACTGGTGGCCGGTACGTGGCGGCCAGTGCGGTGGCAGGGGCTGAGTGCGAGCCCTGGCGTACCCCCGCTGCGGGGACCGCGCTTGGGCTGGCGGTTGTCGATGGGGGCGCGGGAGTGGTGGCAGGTGATGCCAGCGCTCCTAGCGCGGTGGTCGCGCAGTGAGGCGCGTCAGTCCCTCGTGCTGGTGACTCTAGCCACGCCTGCCCGTACGTCACTAGGAAGGGCGCAGGGGGCGGGCTGTTCATCGGCGAGCGGAACGTGGGCGTCGCTTGTCTCGGGGTATTTGTCGGCGAGTGAAAGGGGTTAGTTGGGCTGTAAGTGGACTCCGCCGGCGACGGGGTCCGCAAGCCCACCTCCTTGAGTGACTCCATGCTGGAGTTCGCCGACAAGTCACTCGGGTAGTCGGCCCCTCTCGAGCCGGCGTCTCTCCTGGGAGTCGACGGCGAGCTGGGTGGCATCACATGCCTCACCCCTGAGAAGGATGAGGGGGGGGTTCTGTAACCCTCGGGCATCTGAGTGAGGTCCGACTCCGAGGAGGACCTCACCACGGTGGAGCGGCGCTTCTCTTCCGCGCCAGTCTGCTCTGGCGACGGCGGGCCTCTCTTCAAAGGACGGTTGGCTGGGGCCAGCTGCTGCTCGACGCCTGTAGGGGCGGAGCTGCTCGCTTGGTCTTCCGTCGGGGTGCGCACGACTGTTATGTCGTGCGTGAAGAGGTCGCGCTGGGCTACGACCAGGGGTACAGGCTGTCTCCTACCCTTGCGGCCGTCCCGCGGGGGTAGGGGGGCTGGGGGGGGAGGGTCGTCCCCTTCCATGGTGGGTGGTGAGGCAGTCAGCGGGTGTACGGCTGCATCTCACTGGGCCCACTCCTGTGTCGCTTCGCTCCCGGCGCGAAGCGGTATAGGGTGGGCGCGAACTCGGACAGTGCCGGATTTAGCACTGGTTGGGTCCTTTAATTGTCACAATCACTTCACTACAGCGCCTCAATAAAACAGGCCCTCACTGGCGCTGTTTATATCGGCACTTGGTCTATTCACTGACACTACACTTCACTACCCGGAGCGCATCAAGGTACCTAGGTACCAAGCGCGTGCTCAACGGGCTGCGGTGCGCAGCGCTACAGCGATAGACGCAAGTGGCGTGAGGTGGTGACGTCAGTCCGGAGCGCAGAGTGCACGTGCAGCGCGCTCGACGATGACTCACGACACGACGAGTCAGTGGGCGGTCCGGAGCGCAGAGGGCACGTGCGGCGCGCTCGACGGCTCGACTACGACTGTCGCCACTGCAGTCGGGGTCATCTTCGTTGAAGCGGCGCGGAGCGACGCTTCGACGAAGGTACGGGCCTGGGTATTTAATACCATTACCCGGGCGTCTTCTCCGCGGGCGACAGCCCGCGGGTCCTGGGGGGGGCCGCCAGTCATGCGCGCGCGCCCGGAGCACGGTGACCGCGCTCGAAGGGCGGGCTGGTACTGGCGGTCCTCTTGGTTAGGTTTGGAGCGCGCTGCGTGTCTCAACGATACTACGAGGATGTAGATATCGGAGTGCGCAGCGCTGCTCCTGTGGTCTCAGCGACTCGTGCGGGCCTGGCCGTCGGTGGCACGGAGTACGGCGGCGCCGCCGGCAGTCTCGTACCTCAGCTGCCGGCGGTGACGTCACCGGCTGGCCGGCCGCCTCAGTCGCTGGTGTCTCCTTGGTCGGGGCTGCTGGCAGGTAGATTGCGCAGTAGCTCCCGGGGGTAGGGTCGTCCGGTAGGTGACCTGTCGTAGTTGGGGGCGAGATCACGTAGATGTTCGTGAGGGCCGTGGTCGGCGCGGTCGTATAACTTCCGCGCCAGTCGGCACACGAACTCTTCTACGGACTCAGCCCCTAGGTCCGTGGCGATCGTCGTATTCCGGGTCAGGTAGTGCGCGCCTGTGATTGCACGCAGGGCAAGGTTTTGTTGCGCCTGGAGTCTCTTCCGGTCGCGCACCGTGGTGAAGACGTACCACGCAGGCGCCGCATATGTTAGGCGGGAGCGTAGGTACGTCTTGTAGATGTTAGTCTTGGTCCGAAGTGGCAGTCTTGAGGTTAGCACGGGCCTCAGGAGCGCCCTCGCCGCCTTGGTTTGGCGGATGGCGTGTTCAACCTGAGGCCCCATGCGGAGCCGGCGATCAATGTGGCACCCCAGGTACTTGACAGAGTCTGCCCACTCGATGTCAGTACCTCGTAGCTGGAGTTTCTGGATGTTCTTGTAGCGGGTGGCGCCTGACAGCATGGCGGTCGTCTTCCCCACGTTGACGGACGTGCGCCAGCTGTCTAGCCAACCCGGTAGGAGATCCAGTAGCCGCTGCATCTTCGACACTGCGACTCTAGCCAGGCGCGAGGAGGCGAAGTACGCGCTGTCGTCGGCAAAAAGTGCCAACATGACGTCTTCGTGCCCCTCTTCCAGCGAGTCAGCAAGTGTCGGGATGTCGTTGGTGTAGGCGGCGTATAGGCAGGGCGATAGGCAACTGCCCTGCGGTACTCCAGCTCTGATGGGGTGCGTCGCGGAGGTCGCTCCCTCTACCGAGACGTAGAAGTGTCGATCGGCGAGGAAGGAGGCGACGATGCGTATGATCGCCGGCGGGGTTGTCGTATTGTTCAGGAGCTTATATAAGAGCCCCGCATGCCACACTCGGTCGAACGCTTTCTCGATGTCGAGATAGACGCTGACGATGCGGCGGTCGCGATTCATCTCGAATGCGACGTGATGCAGGACTCTTATCAGCTGGAGCGTCGTAGAGTGCTCATTGCGGAAGCCGAACTGCTCAGCACGGTAGGGAACGTGCGGCCGCAGCCTCCGCAAGAGCAGACGCTCAAAGGTCTTCGCCAGATGTGACAGGAGCGTGATGGGGCGATGGTGAGACGGTACTCGTCGATCTTTCCCCGGCTTGGGGAGCGTGATGACTTTTCCCGTCTTCCATGCCTCCGGGAAGTGGCACGTCCGGAGGACACCGTTGAAGAGGCGGACGAGGGCTACCACTAGCCTACGTGGTAGCTGCTTCAGGGCCTCCGTCGGTATGCCGTCGGGACCCGGGGCCTTCTTTTTGGGGAGCCACCTCAGAGTCCGAGCCAGTTCGGAGGGCGAGATGTAGGCGCCGCCCTCTAGCGGCTCAGGCTCTGATTGGAGAAATTCTGCCACAGTGCGCTCCACGTGCTCGACGTGGGTTGTGACTGTGGGCGCGACTGGGTTCGGCGTGAATTGTGTCTCCAGGTGGTCCGCAAGTATGTCCGCTCTGTCCTGAGCGGCGAACTTCCGATGGCCCTGACTATCGATGAGAGGATAGATGGGCTCCGGTGCTCTGGAGAGGCTGCGCACTAGGTGTCGAAGGGACGTCTCGTGCTCGGTCGCATGGTCGATGGTTGTCTCCCATGTCGAACCACGAAACTCCCTGACAGCGGCGGAGAGCCTCTCAGAGTGCGCGTTGAGCTCCCGCTTGATACGCGGGCAACGCGTCCGGGCCCACAGCTTGTGTAGCTGCCTCTTCTTCCGTAGGTCCTCTTGTAGACGTGCCGGTAGCTCCTGTCTGCGATGGGTCGGCGCAGGTGTGACAGTGGTGGCTGCCTCCTGCGCGTCCGCGATCGCCTGGGTAATCTTGGTTGCTGCATCATCCACTTGCTGGGGCGTCGAGACTTGCCCTTGCAAAGTGAAGTCCGTGAGTTGGTCACGGAAGGCCTGCCAATCGACCTTTCTACGAGGTGGAGGTTTCACTGTGAAGTCGGACGCTAGACCAACCACTATGAGTATGGGCAAGTGGTTGGTATTCATGTCGTACAGGGTCTCCACCGAGATGGGATAGGGCAGTGCCTGATGCAGCACGATGTCCAGGACGTCTGGTCTGTAGGCCGGGTTTGTTGGCACGTGCGTGGGGTCGCTCGGGCCAACTACCTCGTACCCATGTCTCTCAGAGTCGTCATAGAGGTGCCCACCCTCGAAGTTCACGCTATGTGAACCCCATGCCGGGTGCTTGGAGTTCAAGTCACCGGCGAGTAGGGTGGGCGTCTGGCCATCGAAGATGTTGCGCAGGTCTTGGGCAGCGAAGGGTGCCATCGGGTCTTGTCCGCGGGGAGGCTTGTAGGCGGCAAACAGTCGGAGTTCAGCTCCGTCGGCGTTGACGCGCACTCCTATAGAGCGCATGCGGTCGAACGCCGGCAGGTCCAACTCTTCGTGCACGACGTCTCTCCGTACTAGTACCGCTGTGCCCCGGTATGGGACGTGCGGCGGGGTAGGAGAGGTCTCGTCGCGTCGGTACACGAAGTAGTTGGGGATGCTGAAGTTCCGTTGCGGCGCTAATAGTGTCTCCCCGAGCAGTATAATGTGGGCGTCTTGAGTCTGGGCCAGTGTTCGGAGGTCGTAAGTCCTCCCTGCGACACCCCCAGGGTTCCAATAGATGACTCTCAGGGCCTTAGGCCCCATGGAAAGCCATGATGAGGGCCATTCCTTTGAGAGTCACCGCCGTGACGTCAGCCGCCGTACCGGTGCTGACAGCGTTGGTGACGGCGACTAGGAAGTCGGTCACGGCGGCCTGTTGGGGACTCTGCAGCAGTAATGTGGCTGCGTGGAGGGCGTCGAGGGCCTCGCTCAGCAGTGGGCGTGAGGCGAGGGCGGGGTGCTGGCGCGTGCTCTCCGGTGTGGTCGGGCGGGTAGGCACCGACTGAGGCGCTGACGTCGATAACGCCCCAGTGCGGTGCTCCGCCGTTGGAGCACGCGTCTCGGTGGTGGGCACCGCCGCAGGGACAGGGGTTTTCTTTGGGCGCCGCGTGCGCCTGCGTCGGGACGCCGCTGGGGCAGCTTGAGCGGGCGCCGCTTGGGCGGGCGCGGCCGTCGTAGCTGCAGTAGCGGGCGTCCTGGTTTGACGCACTGCGGGCCGGGGCGCCGGTACCGGCGCGGCCGTCGCGGTGCGCGCCGCGGCCGTCATAGGGCGGGCCGCGGGGGGTATCGTGTTGGGGGGCGGGGGCGGGGTTGTAGTAGGTGGTCCCACCTCTGCGGTTCTCTTCTTGCCTTTGCGGCCGCGCCTCCTCTGACGTCGTCGCGACGCCGGTGGCTGGCCTTTCGGCGCACCGTTGGCGGCTGCCGGGCCGGCAAGCTCGTCGCTCGGGAGCGTCCGATGGAGGGCTTGCGGTGGTCCGGTGGTGGGCCGTTTGCGGCCCGGTTGGTTACTCACGGTGGGGGGGAGAGGTGGAGGGATCCTCATCCCCCGCTTGCGCGCCTCCTTTTTAAAGAGGGCGCACCGCCGGTCATTGGCCGTGTGCGCCTCGCCGCAGTTGGCGCACTTGCCAGGTTGTTCTCTGGGGCGCGGGCAGTCTGTGGCCCGGTGCTCGTCACCGCACCTCACACAGCGGATTGGCTGGTGACAGTTCTGCGACGAGTGGCCGAAGAGCTGGCAGCGGTGGCATTGGGCGGGGCCTCCTCTTCCCCGCCATCCCTCGATGGTGACGCCCGGCATGTACAGGAGCTCGGTCACCTTGTACAGTCGGGCGAGTTCCTCCTGGGACATGTGCGGCAGCTGCATGTGGAAGAGGCAGCCGGGTCGCCCGCGCCGAGCAGGGATGGCCCTCACGTGCGTCGGCTCGAAGCCGAGCTCGGTGAGTGCCTCCTTGATGTCAGCTGTGGGCGTGTCTGCCGGCAGGCCTCTTATGGCCGCCTTCGTGGGGAGGTCGCTGGACGGGCTGAAACAGTACCAGGACACTTGCGGGTCCCGGTCCCTCGCCTCCGTCAAGTACCTCTGCACGGTACGGAACTCCGTCTCGGTTTTGGGTAAAAACCGGAACCCGTTTCCGAGGGGGCGTGCAGAGGGGGCATGTCCCAGGAGCTTGTGCAGCTCCTTGAAGTGGACCCCCCAGTTTGGTAGTTTGGAGACTACCAGTGGGGGGTATGTTTTCTTGGGTGCCGCCGGCGCCGCGGCTGCCGTGGTCGACGCCGGGTTTGCGGTCGTCGCTGGGGCCGTGGCGGTGCCCTGGCGCACCCCTTGGACTAGGGGCGCGCTTGGGCCGGCGGGTGTTGGTGCCGTTGTGGAGGCAACGGCACGGGGTTGCGGTCCCCAGGGCGCGGCGGGGGCGCGCGGGGGCGGCAGGCTTGGCCACACTGGTGGCCGGTACGTGGCGGCCAGTGCGGTGGCAGGGGCTGAGTGCGAGCCCTGGCGTACCCCCGCTGCGGGGACCGCACTTGGGCTGGCGTTTGTCGATGGGGGCGCGGGAGTGGTGGCAGGTGATGCCAGCGCTCCTAGCGCGGTGGTCGCGCAGTGAGGCGCGTCTGTCCCTCGTGCTGGTGACTCTAGCCACGCCTGCCCGTACGTCACTAGGAAGGGCGCAGGGGGCGGGCTGTTCATCGGCGAGCGGAACGTGGGCGTCGCTTGTCTCGGGGTATTTGTCGGCGAGTGAAAGGGGTTGGTTGGGCTGTAAGTGGACTCCGCCGGCGACGGGGTCCGCAAGCCCACCTCCTTGAGTGACTCCATGCTGGAGTTCGCCGACAAGTCACTCGGGTAGTCGGCCCCTCTCGAGCCGGCGTCTCTCCTGGGAGTCGACGGCGAGCTGGGTGGCAACACATGCCTCACCCCTGAGAAGGATGAGGGGGGGGTTCTGTAACCCTCGGGCATCTGAGTGAGGTCCGATTCCGAGGAGGACCTCACCACGGTGGAGCGGCGCTTCTCTTCCGCGCCAGTCTGCTCTGGCGACGGCGGGCCTCTCTTCAAAGGACGGTTGGCTGGGGCCAGCTGCTGCTCGACGCCTGTAGGGGCGGAGCTGCTCGCTTGGTCTTCCGTCGGGGTGCGCACGACTGTTATGTCGTGCGTGAAGAGGTCGCGCTGGGCTACGACCAGGGGTACAGGCTGTCTCCTACCCTTGCGGCCGTCCCGCGGGGGTAGGGGGGCTGGGGGGGGAGGGTCGTCCCCTTCCATGGTGGGTGGTGAGGCAGTCAGCGGGTGTACGGCTGCATCTCCCTGGGCCCACTCCTGTGTCGCTTCGCTCCCGGCGCGAAGCGGTATAGGGTGGGCGCGAACTCGGACAGTGCCGGATTTAGCACTGGTTGGGTCCTTTAATTGTCACAATCACTTCACTACAGCGCCTCAATAAAACAGGCCCTCACTGGCGCTGTTTATATCGGCACTTGGTCTATTCACTGACACTACACTTCACTACCCGGAGCGCATCAAGGTACCTAGGTACCAAGCGCGTGCTCAACGGGCTGCGGTGCGCAGCGCTACAGCGATAGACGCAAGTGGCGTGAGGTGGTGACGTCAGTCCGGAGCGCAGAGTGCACGTGCAGCGCGCTCGACGATGACTCACGACACGACGAGTCAGTGGGCGGTCCGGAGCGCAGAGGGCACGTGCGGCGCGCTCGACGGCTCGACTACGACTTCTGTCGCCACTGTCAGGGAAAATGGACTACCCCCCATTCGGCGGCATTGCCGCACGGACACGCTACTAGTCGCAAGACGATTTCCCTTGCTCGCGGAGAGAAGTTTTCACTAACATGCTTTCGATTAAATCGGTTTTTACAGAGAATTTAGAAGAATTCAGATGATTATATTCATTGTTAAATCGAGTTAGGATAGTTGTCGGTTCGACAGATATAGAGATAGGTACGTAGGATGCGGTGTAAGGGAATGGAAAGTGAACGGAGTCGCGGAGTCGGTTCGAGTGCGATGCCGTGATCGGAGTTTTCTTAGATTTTTCACATAAAATGTATATAAAAATAGTAAATGGGGAGTCGGTGTGTTAAAAGGGAAGACCCCTGCACCATCGGTGTGCGTCAGTAGGTATATTAGTCGGTGGAGGTGCTGTTGCGCTCGGCGTGCGTCTTGTGGAGTCGAGCGGGCACCGCCGCGCCGTCTCGTCGTCCACGATGTCTGTGTACGCGGTGGTGGTGGTGCACTCGGGCCGGCGGCTGGTCTGCAGGTGCTGCAGCAGGCAGGCGATGGCGATGGCAATGCAGGGAAGGAAGGAAGGAAGGAAGGAAGGACACGGGAGGAGAGATCGAATGAATCTGAAGAAGAAGATCACAGGTGTTCACCGTAAAATAACCATCGAGGACGCGACGCGACGGCAACGGCAACGCTCCACCTCTCCTTCCTGGTTTCTATCTGACTGACTGAGTTCGTCTATCGTCTATCTATAGACAGAAGAGACGTTAATTATCAAAATTAGATGAAATAATTGGTAAACTAGGTAGTGTACTTACCTCTAAAAAAAAAAAGGTTCAAAGTTGAAGTTGGTTTAAACTTAGGTAGGTAGTTGTTTCATAGTTGTATTTTGGCTAGATAGGAAATAAGTACTTTCAGTTTTTAACAAATAAAATAAGTACCTTTAGTCTGTTCGCTCGTAAAAATATTGGCTACTTTCAGTTTGGGAACAAATAAGTATACTTGATCAAATCTAGCAAAACTGAACACTTAAGTATGTAAGTAACCGGTCAGCTCGTAAGGATCTCGTTGATTTGAACGTAGGTAATGAATAAAGATTCAAATTTAGTCGGTTTGCTTGTAAAAAAAAAATTTCTGCTATTTGCGTATTGAAGCGATTACATGAGTTAGCAAATTGTCAAAAAAAAAAATCAAGCATTTAATCGGTACGCTCGTAAAAAATTCGGCTTTTTATGGTTTTAGGCAAGTATTAAGTTATATAAGTTTCAGTTTTTAACAAATAACTAGGTAGGTAATAAAAAAAAAAAAAACTCAAGCGAGTACCTACCATGTATGTAAGTATTAGGTACTACCTGGGTAGACAGATGATTAAAATCAAACATTCAGTCGGTTCGCTCGTAAAAATTTTGGCTACTTTCAGTTTTCAGTTTTAAACAAAAGGTTCGCTCGTAAGGATTTCGTTTGTTTTTAACGTAGGTACTTCCATAGTAAAATCGATTCTGACGGTTCTAATTTTAGTTTCAGTGCTGTCAAAACATGAATTTTTTTCCAAAGTAATAGGTACACCTCCTACATTTAAAAATCGGTTCGCTTGTAAAAATTTCTGCTGTATCCCAATCAAAGCAAATAAATAAATAAGTATGTATGTATGTGTGTGTGTGTGTGTGTGTGTGTGTGTGTGTGTGTGTGTGTGTGTGTGTGTGTGTGTGTGTGTGTGTGTGTGTGTGTGTATGTGTGTATGTATGTATGTATGTATGTATGTATGTATGTATGTATGAATGAATGAATGAATGAATGAATGAATGAATGAATGAATGAATGAAATGAAAATCAAAAAAATTAATCGGCACGCTCGTAAAAATTTCGGCAATTTTTCATTTATTTAAAGCAAGTACCCACGTATTCCATCCATCCATCCATCCATCCATCCATCCATCCATCAGCATGTTTCGTCCACACATGCTGGACACATAGGCCTTTCCAGGATTTCGCCATGCTTGGTGGTCCTCCCGGAAGAAATGCCCATACTCACACACGTTGGGCAGGCGGGTTGGTGAGCGCGGTGCCGAAACCCTTGCACCAGTGACGCCGCTGCCCGTCACCAGTCTAATCGGGGTGCGCTCGTAAAAATTTCGGCAATTTTTCATTTATTATATATGTATATATAAAGCAAGTACCTACGTATTACATAATAAAAATAATCAGGCATTGAATTTAAAATCAATAATTTTGTCGGTTCGTTTGTAAAAATTTTGTCTATTTTCTGTTTTGAACAACGAAGGAAGGAACGAAGAAGTTTTTTTTTTTTACTACGTACCTAGGTATTTAGATAGAAGAAAAGAAAGTATAAATTACATAAGGCCGCCTTAGGTATAATAATATAACAGTGTGAACAAACTTTAACGTGAGTTGATTTGAAGAACCAGACTGCGACAAATCCGATATTTTGAAACATGCACCGCCATCTAGTATCTATAGATGACTATGAATCTGAATAATATAGTACTTATAAGGTGACTTTAATTTATGCAGCAAAACTTATACTGGAGGCTTGGTAAGTGATCAGCAGTAACACCGATCGGAGCTTGTGGGCACTGAGAGAACTTACCGAGTCTTCAGTAAGAGTTAGAGTTTGGTTGTACATTTTTCGTTTTCAGACCCAGATAACGCACGCACGGACTCGCTTCATCCATCGAGGTAGGTAGGTAAGTAAGTAAATTTTCATAATTATTTATTTATTTAAATAACCTAGACTTTTACAGATCACTGTAATCACATTGAATGGGGGGACGCTCGGAATCAGACGCGTTCTTTGTAATAATATTATTATATAGGTAAGGTACGTAGAGACGTGTTGTCACAGTAGTATAGAAACTCGTTTAAAACTGAAATATTTGCGGCCCTGAAAAGGGCCTTTTTTTATATCGTCGAAGCGAGCGGCGATGTCAATGGAAAGGGTTTAACCGCCGAAACCGTAGAGGGTGCGGCCCTGACGTTTCAGAGCGTACACGACGTCCATGGCGGTGACGGTCTTCCTCTTCGCGTGCTCCGTGTAGGTGACTGCGTCACGGATCACGTTCTCGAGGAACACCTTCAGGACACCGCGGGTCTCCTCGTAGATCAGACCGGAGATACGCTTGACACCGCCACGGCGGGCCAGACGACGGATCGCGGGCTTCGTGATACCCTGGATGTTATCACGCAGCACCTTCCTGTGACGCTTCGCGCCTCCTTTCCCCAGACCTTTTCCTCCCTTGCCGCGACCGGTCATCTTGCTGTGCTAACAAAGTTGAACGAACGAAATGAATGCGAACCGACCGACTGCTTGTGCACCGCACGAAATACTGTCGACTACGCCCAACTACTACGACTTTTATATATAGGTGGAGCGGGCCGAGCGAGACAGGGTACAGTGTGCGATGGAGATGCAAATAGATGAATGGAAAAAGAAACGAACGATGTTACGAAAAAACGAAAAATTTGGACAAAGCAAAAGTTTTTAATTAATTATAAATAATATACCTAAATGTAATAAACCAACCTACTAATATCTACCTACATAATTATCTTTATATGCTTTCAGCATCGAATACACAATAATTTACCTTCAAGTAAGTAGGTACATACATATTTAGATTTCTTTCGTTTTAATTTTTCCCTCTAAACTTGCTAAAAGTAGGTAATTGCGCCGCGCCTATCATTGAGTATCTACTTAGTATAAAAATAAGTGGATATATAGATAGTGTATGTTATGTACTCTGATGGATGACTAGAATCGAATCGATGCGGAGTCGTTAGAGAAACATGTGTAACAGTGAATAGTTTGTGGCCCTGAAAAGGGCCTTTTTTTGCGAACAAAAGCAAGCGCGACTTAAGCACGCTCGCCACGGATTCGGCGCGCCAGTTGGATGTCCTTGGGCATGATGGTGACACGTTTTGCGTGGATGGCGCAAAGGTTCGTGTCCTCGAAGAGACCGACGAGGTACGCCTCGCTAGCCTCCTGGAGGGCCATCACGGCGGAGCTCTGGAAACGCAGATCGGTCTTGAAGTCCTGAGCGATTTCACGCACGAGACGCTGGAACGGCAGCTTGCGGATCAGGAGCTCAGTGCTCTTCTGGTAACGACGGATCTCACGGAGAGCGACGGTTCCGGGCCTGTAGCGATGGGGTTTCTTAACACCGCCGGTGGCCGGTGCACTCTTACGAGCTGCCTTCGTGGCTAGCTGCTTACGGGGAGCCTTGCCACCGGTGGACTTGCGGGCAGTCTGCTTGGTACGAGCCATATTTTTCTTCTATCTAACCGAACGAACGAGCGAGCGACGCGACGGGCACGACGTCAGACTTACGAATGATCGAAATTTTTAGAGCGCAGCGCTTAAATACTTATATATGCAGACCGGATCTCATCGGCGAAGGGGCGACTGAGAGGGGAAGGGGGGGGGGAATAAAACAGAATAAGCTTCTCTTTTTATTTTCAAAATAAAGCCACATAGTAGGTATGTACCTATTACTGCAATCCATGTTCAGAAGTACCCCTATTTATTACTTAGATACATATACGATTTATGTAAGTATTTATATAATGACATTTCATTGTACTTTATGTACATACTACCTACTTATATTATATTTTCGCTCTTTCAGACAGGAGTGAGTGAGTATTTATTCGGTTAAATCATGACTACCAGGTGTCAGTATAAAAATTTAATCTTACACGTAATAATTATTATGTATATCTCTATATTATGTGAACTTATAATAATAAATTAAGAGAGAGAGACGTTGCGTCTGTCTGAGAAACTGAACAGTAGAACGTTTTTGTGGCCCTGAAAAGGGCCGTTTGAACAGTACGGAGTACGGAGGAAGGAGGGAGCACACCTCACTTGGAGCTAGTGTACTTGGTGACGGCCTTGGTACCCTCACTGACGGCGTGCTTGGCGAGCTCACCGGGCAGCAGGAGTCTCACAGAGGTCTGCACCTCCCTAGATGTGATCGTCGATCGCTTGTTGTAGTGAGCGAGACGGGATGCCTCCGCAGCGATGCGCTCGAAGATGTCGTTCACGAACGAGTTCATGATGGACATCGCCTTCGAGGAGATACCGGTGTCCGGATGGACCTGCTTCAGCACCTTGTAGATGTAAATGGCGTAGCTCTCCTTCCTCTTGTGCTTCTTCTTTTTCTTGTCTGACTTGGAGATGTTCTTCTGGGCTTTGCCAGATTTTTTGGCGGCTTTACCGCTTGTCTTCGGTGGCATGGTGTACTGTTAGAGCGGCGAACGTGCGACTGACTAAAATTTTTAAATTTTTAGCTTTTATACGATCGCAGCCCATGCTCTAGTGCCTCGAACACCGATACGAGGGCGACCGACCAATCACGCGACGCGTAACGGGTATAGCACTATTATACCTGTCTCCCTCTTGGCGTTTCTTTTTATACACACACACACCTAGATTGTTTCAGAAAATGTTTTGATGTGATTTAAAAAACAGATCAGATCAGACCTATTTATGTACATTACCTATGCAAGTAGTTTCATCACTTGTTCTCACAGGCCTGTCTATATACGTGTTTGGTTCAATTAGGATTTAAGTTGTTATGCACATGACTGTTTATGTAGGTAACTACTATTATACCCGTATAATAATAATAATTTGTTAATTTTTGGAGAATATTTATAATTGTATATAATATAACATTGTATAATGTTCAGTTATTGTAAAGATAGTAGTAGGTAAGTAAAGATAAATATCGTATCATTAGAGTTTAGCAGAGCATTAATCGATTTTCTCTATCATACTTATTATCTGCTTTGTAACCGCCTAATTAGGTTTTGGCAAAGTATGTAGTGTTAATTTAATAATTATATTAAAATCAAGTGCACGCGCCTGCAAAGAAACAAAAGTATACGGAATAGTTTTGTGGCCCTGAAAAGGGCCTTTTTGTCGGAAACAACAACCGGTGGGGTCTCGTTTAAGCCTTCTTCTCGGTCTTCTTGGGCAGAAGGACGGCCTGGATGTTCGGCAGGACACCGCCCTGAGCGATGGTAACGCCGGACAAGAGCTTGTTCAGCTCCTCGTCGTTACGGATGGCGAGCTGCAAGTGACGGGGGATGATCCTGGTCTTCTTGTTGTCGCGTGCCGCGTTGCCAGCCAATTCGAGAACTTCAGCGGCCAGATATTCCATGACGGCGGCCAAGTACACCGGCGCTCCGGCACCGACGCGCTCAGCGTAATTGCCCTTGCGGAGCAGCCTGTGGATACGTCCCACCGGGAACTGGAGACCGGCACGGTTGGAACGGGACTTTGCCTTTCCCTTGACTTTACCGCCCTTTCCGCGTCCGGACATGTCGAAAGATATAAAAACGTTTACAGGAGAACGCGCGCGCGCAACGTGCGAGCGAGCGACGAGCAGATAATGAATCCGAATGCGTTTGCGTTTTTTTTTTTTTTTTTTTTTTTTTTTTTTTTTTCGCCCAAGCAAAAGGCACCCTCCGGAGGTCTCGGTGGGAGGGAGGTGGAGAATGCTCGTAGCATACCAACACAGCCGACTGCATTGGTTATGTGGGACTCACTAGAAGTGCCTACCCACTAAACTCCACCTAGTAAGTTGGTTTGGCCCTGGAGGGTCTTAAAACCTTTATCTGAGCGACCCACCTTTGGGGGGAAGGGGGTGCTAGCGGGGTCCTAAAGGGACATCCGCTGGGAAGGATCCCAACAGGGATCTATACTAGTTGGAGGGAAGAGCTAGGCTCTGTATGAGTGGCTCGAGCTTTTAGCTCATCATGAGCTTTTTGAAGCCTATTTAAGTCTTCTGAGAGTTTGTTAGGGGGATCGGTGAGGACGTTTCTCGGCCTTCGAACCTTGTAACGAGATATAGTCGGAGCAGTGTATGAAACTGTCTCGCGTACTAACGGATTGGGGTGTTCTTCGGCAGATTTGAAGAATGTCTCTGAAAGGGATTTCATGAATTGTTGGAGGGTGGGCAGCTCTAAGTCCCGATGGAGGTCCGCGTTGCGCACGTACCAGGGTGCATTGGCCGCTTTCCGGCAGAATAGATTTTGGGTTACCTGCATTTTATGCAGGATATTGGGTTTCGCATGTGCGAAGACGGGGGAAGCGTACGTTAATACAGGTCGGATGCAGACCTTGTATAGTGTTCGCTTGTTTCTGAGAGACATCTTACTGTGTCTGCCTAACATGCTGTTCAGCCTGTTCAGATAGAAACGGGCTGTACGCGTCACTCTATTTATGTGAGGTTTGAAGGATAGACGAGAGTCCAGAGTGACTCCTAGATATTTGGCAGTGTTTTTCCAGGGGACTGGGGTACCTAACATGCGGAGGTTGGGGGGGGGGTCGTAGTGAATCCTACGTTTATGGTCAAATCGGATTGCGACGCTCTTTTCAGGATTCACATCGATACGCCATCGTGCGAACCACTTTCCAAGAGCGTCGATGGACTTTTGGAGTTTTTTAATTATTGTCTGTGAGAGACGGCTTTTAGTATAGAGTGCAGTGTCATCTGCGAAGAGGGATAGCTGTACCCCGTTCTCGGGGATAGGGATGTCGTTTGTGTATAACGAGTAAAGTATGGGTGAGAGAACTGATCCTTGGGGGACTCCAGCTCTTAGGGGGCGTGGGGAGGAGAGCAGCCCTTCGTGTCTGAATCTGAAGGTGCGATCTTTAAGATAAGATGCCACCAATCGGACAAGGCGGTCGGAGAGGCCTGTCTTATAAAGTTTATAGATGAGGCCTTCGTGCCAGACTTTGTCGAACGCTTTAGCTACGTCGAAGAAGACGGCAACAGTAGGGTACCGTTTTGGGTAGAATCCGCTTAGGATATATTCTACTATTCGGTGGACTTGTTGGGGGCAAGAGTGCTTAGCTCTGAATCCGAATTGGTAGGAGTTGATGATCGGGTCACCGTCTGTAGGGAAGAGGTGCCTTTTCATGCGGGAAAGTATAACCCTTTCGAGTAGTTTCCCCATTGATTTAAGGAGGCTGATTGGCCGATGGCTAGCGGGGAGGTTTAGGGGCTTCCCTGGCTTGGGTATGCCTATGACGATGGCTTCTTTCCACGCTTTGGGGAAATGGCCGTAGTCGAAGCAGGCGTTAAAGATGAGGGCTAACAAGGTGAGTACTTGTTGGGGCAGATGTTTGAGGGCTCTGTTGGAGATCCCGTCCGCGCCTGGCGCTTTTTTGGGCTTTTGACCTCTGATGAAGGAAAGGATTTCATCTTCGGTCACTGTGATGGGGTCGGAGGTGAGTGGGAGGGAGTTTCTGTAGTGAATCTCATCCTCTACCTCTTGGATATGGGAGGGGACAACTGGTTGGGAGCTGGGGGAGCATTGTGAGGCAATGCTGTCCGCAAAGCATTCAGCTTTTTCTTCATCCTCGAAGGCAGTTGAGCCATCGGGGCAGGTCAAAGGGGGAATGTGAGTGATTGCGTCTATCCTGAGGGCTCTCGCCATTCGATAGAACGCAGTGTGAGAAGGGGATATCTGCTCCATGAGCTCGCTTTTACGGGAGTCATTGAGTTCCGATAGAGCTGACTTTAATTTGCGGATCAATTGATTCGCTGTCGCTCTATATTCCGGAGTGGGGTAGATCGCCGCTCTCCTAAGGGCTGCTCTTTTAGCCTTGAGTAGGTTGGCGATATCAGTGGGAAGTTGTTGAGCAGATGGCTCAGGGGAGGTCTTTTCGTTGCCTTTGAGGGCGGAGTTAATAAGCTCCGTAAGTGAATCAATTGTAGAGTCGATTTTATCTGTACTATCAAAGTAGTCAGATGAAATTTTTAGAGGGGAGTCAGGGGCATCCATGGCCGAAGCTAGAGTGTTTTTGAAGCCTTCCCAATTTGTGAAGGTTTTGGGAGGGGGTGGTATATTGTTTGGGGGACCTAGCTTGAGGGAGACTGGGCGGTGGTCTGAGCCAAGGTCGTCCAGTGTTTCAATTGCCCTGAGATTTAGGGAGACACCCTTTGTGAGTGCGAAGTCTAATACGTCCGGTGAGTGGTCCGTATTATCGGGGTAATGTGTCGGGGCATATGGGCATAGAACGTTAAGTTCAAGCTCGTCGGTTATAGGAAGGAGTTTCATACCATTTGGGTTGGTATTGAGGCAGGTCCAGTCTGTATGTTTAGAGTTGAAGTCTCCAAACATAATGACGGACTCCCCCATTGAAAGAATGGTTTGGAAGTCACTTTTTACTGGGCTTTTGCCCGAAGGGATGTAGACAGAAGCAATGATCAGGGTTTGGTGACCTGACATTGCCAGTCTACATATGGTGGCTTCCATGGTTTGGAGCGTTGGCGTGGGGAGGGAAGAGCAGTGGAGTGCTTTCCTATAATAAATTCCTGTGCCTCCTCGGTCGGCATCAGTCCTATCATTGCGAAGGAGGGAGTATTTCGGTATCGAAAGACCCTTAAGGTTCTTAGGCTTGAGAAACGTCTCTTGAAGTAGTAGTAAGTCTACTTCATTATCTTTGAGAAAGAGTTTTAGCTCAGGGAGATTTGAGCGTAATCCTCTGGTGTTGAATGAGATGAGCGAAATGCCCTTGGGTTTCAAACGACCTGTTTGCATTTGGGGCTTTACAAAGAGTTGAGGAGGTGGGAGTGCTCTACTAGCGCCAGAAGGCGCTGTTGAGAAGAGTGGGAGGCGCGAAGTTTTTGCGCGAGGACTGAGATTTCAGAGATGTTGATGTTTGATATAACATCATGGACGAGTCTCATGTCATCAGCCAGGGATGGCGTGAAGACGTTTGGGTGTGGCTGGAGCACTTTTTGGGTGGCTACAGGTGGTGAAGGGGTGGGGGTGGTGGCCTTTTTGGGGCCCCATGCTTGGGTAGGGATCGGCTTCGGCTGGGGGGCTGCAGCTGTGGGCAGTTTGGGTAGAGGGGGGAAGTTGGCGGCACTTTTTGCCGGAAGTGGTGTTTGTTTGGGGGGTTTTGCTTTGGGTTGGGTGGGGCGAGGGGCTCGAGGGCAGCCTCTGTAGCTGGCCGCGTGACCTGATTGGTTGCAGAGGACGCAGGATGGAGGGGTTCCATCATCGCGATTCCTCGTGCACTCTTTGGTGAGGTGGGGGATGAGGCACTTACGGCACCTTGGAGGGGCAGTGCAGTTTGCCGCTGCGTGGCCATAAAGTTGGCAACGGTGACATTGGGCGGGGTAGCCGCGGCGGTTTGGTCGCTCGACCTTGATTTTAGAGAGGCCGCAAATTGTGCGTTCCTCTTTGAAGAGCTCTGTGGCCTGGGGGGAGTTCGTCATAATGACGAGGGCAAGAGGAAATCTCTTCCCTGAACTGCTGTGCATTTTGTGCACGGCTTCGACAGGGAAGCCTTTGGCTTGGAGATCATTCATGATCTCTTCGTTGGGTACCTCGAAGGGTATCCCGCGGAGGACTGCGCGGACTTTGCGTTCCTCCTGAAGAGGGTGGGAGTGGTATGGGAGATCTTTGACTGTCATGAGGCTTCTCAGACTCCTGAAGTCGTTGATCGAAGCGGTCGAGATTCGGATGGCTTCTTGAGTGTTGGTGGCTTTGGTGTAGTTGATTTTTTGATCACTACACATTTTAGAGAGCGCGGTCCATTGGGACTTGTCTCTGAGGAAGAGGGGAGGCGGGGTCTGCTTCCGGGCGAGGACAGGCTCGCACCGGGAAGGTGCCTTAGGGGCCGGCGGGGTGGCCGTGGTGGGGGCGGGGGCGGGGGTTACCGTCGTCAGGAGGAGGGGGGAGAGCGCTTTGCGCTTCCTGTGCCTCTTTTTCCGGTTTTCGGCTATGACGAATTCGTCGTCGCCGATGGAACCGGTGAGGGTTGGGGTGTCGGACTCAGCGTCCGATGAGGAGGAAAAGCAGGGGGCTGACCTTTTCCGTTCGGAGTTCACAGACGAGCTGTCTGAGAACTCCATTGATTGGGGGGGGACCGGTGAGGGTGACTCGGGGGAGTCTGCCTCTGGGGCCGGGGCTTTTTGGGAAGGAGACGTGTTGATCGCGTCTAGAAATTGTGAGAAGACGGCCTTCTCGATGCTGTAGCCTTGGGCTACGCAGAACTTTTGGAAGAGCTCTATTATAGGAGCAGCTTCCATGGTGATTTCGGGGGAGTTGGGGGAGTTTTGGGGGAGTTGGGGGAGTTTTGGGGGAGTTTTGGGGGAGTTGGGGGGAGTTGGGGGGAGTTTTGGGGGAGTTGGGGGGAGTTTTGGGGCAGTTGGGGGAGTTTTGGGGCAGTTGGGGGGAGTTTTGGGGCAGTTGGGGGGAGTTTTGGGGCAGTTGGGGGGAGTTTGGGGTGGTGTATGGGGGGTGTTGGGGGTGCTGGAGGTTGTTGGGGGGGGTGTTTTCTTACTCTCCGGCGAGCTGGCGGCGTCAGTGGCGGCAGCTGCGAGCAGCTTCGCTCACGGTCCGCAGGTGCGGGCGCTGCGGCGGCGGCAGTGGCGGCAGCTGCGAGGCAGCTTCGCGCGTTGTCGCAGGGCGACGACGGCGGCGGCTGCGAGGCAGCTTCGCGCGTCGGCGCAAGGCGGCACTCGGTCGGTGGCGGGACCGACTGAGAGCGCGACCGTTCTGCACCGGGGCGCAGAGCGGAAAATGATGCGTTTGCGAAATGCCGCTTTATTTATATAGTCGAGCACCGTACTCGCGGCGAGTGACGATCGCTACGATACGTAGAGAGAGCGAGAGAGAAATAGAGGGAGAGAGACGCGTGTCACATAAAATGTTATAGTAGGTAGGTATATGATGTTAGACCATTATAAAGTTTCAGCTGAGGCAGTTGATTGATTACATACGTAACGTAGTGTAGTAGCATTTAAAATAACGTTGTTCTAAGTGTTACTGTATAAGTTTATATGCTATCTTGTATGAGGTGTATTTCACTTCTTCGTTTATTAGTGTACTTTGTCATTACTTATATACCTTCCGATACTTAGTACTTTGTGTACTTAGGTGTATTATGTATGTACAGTAGTACACCTACATAATGTGTGTAGGTTAATTATATACGGACGGACGAGACGAAAAGTCTGCTATAGAAACGAAAGTTGTTTGAATGTTTTGATAGCCCTGAAAAGGGCTTTTGGTGCTCGAGATGAGCAAGCGAGCGAGTCAGCTCGGAGAGAGAGGGTGACGGGTCCGGAGGGACGTCATCTTCACACCGTGCGCCGGCCGCTCGTGTATCCAGGTTTTGATAGGACATGGCGACGACGACGACGACGACGACGACGACGACGACGACGACGAGGAGTTTACTTCTTCGAAACTTTCTTTGCCGCCGGTTTGGCCTTCGGAGCGGTGACTTTTTTAGGTTTGGGAGCTTTCGGTTTCCTGGTCGGGGGTTTGGCGGTTTTCTTAGCCTTCGGAGTGGCGCTCTTGGCCTTGCTGCTGGCCTTGACGGGCGTGGCGGTTTTTTTCGCAGGCTTCTTTTTGGCAGCTTTCTTCTCCTTGATCGCCGCCGTTGTGGACTTCGCCTTCGAGGGAGATGCGGGAGCAGTCTTCCTCTTGGTGGCCCCCGCTGACGCGGCCTTTTTCGTTGTTTGCTTTTTAGCGGCGGCTGCGGACGGACGGCCGGCCTTGGCGGCGGGTTTCTTGCCAGAGTTCTCTAGCTTGAACGAGCCGGAGGCTCCCTTTCCTTTGGTCTGGATGAGCGCGCCGGACTCGACGGCGCTTTTGAGGTACTTCCTGATGAACGGGGCGAGTTTCTCGGCGTCGACCTTGTACTGCGCAGCGATGTACTTCTTGATCGCCTGCAGGGACGAGCCGCTGCGCTCCTTCAGTTCCTTGATGGCGTTGTTTACCATTTCAGAGGTCTTAGGGTGCGTTGGTTTAGCCTTAGGTTTCTTCGCAGCCGTGGACGCCTTCTGTTTCTTTGCAGGGGTGGCGGGTGCCGGTGTGTCGGATGCGACTGCTGTGTCTGCCATTGTTTCAGTAGAGAAGAGATTCACTTCACAACGAATAAAAATACAGAAATTGAGAGAGAGTTGGTACGGTAACGTAACGTAGGTGTCGCCACTGTCAGGGAAAATGGACTACCCCCCATTCGGCGGCATTGCCGCACGGACACGCTACTAGTCGCAAGACGATTTCCCTTGCTCGCGGAGAGAAGTTTTCACTAACATGCTTTCGATTAAATCGGTTTTTACAGAGAATTTAGAAGAATTCAGATGATTATATTCATTGTTAAATCGAGTTAGGATAGTTGTCGGTTCGACAGATATAGAGATAGGTACGTAGGATGCGGTGTAAGGGAATGGAAAGTGAACGGAGTCGCGGAGTCGGTTCGAGTGCGATGCCGTGATCGGAGTTTTCTTAGATTTTTCACATAAAATGTATATAAAAATAGTAAATGGGGAGTCGGTGTGTTAAAAGGGAAGACCCCTGCACCATCGGTGTGCGTCAGTAGGTATATTAGTCGGTGGAGGTGCTGTTGCGCTCGGCGTGCGTCTTGTGGAGTCGAGCGGGCACCGCCGCGCCGTCTCGTCGTCCACGATGTCTGTGTACGCGGTGGTGGTGGTGGTGCACTCGGGCCGGCGGCTGGTCTGCAGGTGCTGCAGCAGGCAGGCGATGGCGATGGCAATGCAGGGAAGGAAGGAAGGAAGGAAGGAAGGACACGGGAGGAGAGATCGAATGAATCTGAAGAAGAAGATCACAGGTGTTCACCGTAAAATAACCATCGAGGACGCGACGCGACGGCAACGGCAACGCTCCACCTCTCCTTCCTGGTTTCTATCTGACTGACTGAGTTCGTCTATCGTCTATCTATAGACAGAAGAGACGTTAATTATCAAAATTAGATGAAATAATTGGTAAACTAGGTAGTGTACTTACCTCTAAAAAAAAAAAGGTTCAAAGTTGAAGTTGGTTTAAACTTAGGTAGGTAGTTGTTTCATAGTTGTATTTTGGCTAGATAGGAAATAAGTACTTTCAGTTTTTAACAAATAAAATAAGTACCTTTAGTCTGTTCGCTCGTAAAAATATTGGCTACTTTCAGTTTGGGAACAAATAAGTATACTTGATCAAATCTAGCAAAACTGAACACTTAAGTATGTAAGTAACCGGTCAGCTCGTAAGGATCTCGTTGATTTGAACGTAGGTAATGAATAAAGATTCAAATTTAGTCGGTTTGCTTGTAAAAAAAAAATTTCTGCTATTTGCGTATTGAAGCGATTACATGAGTTAGCAAATTGTCAAAAAAAAAAATCAAGCATTTAATCGGTACGCTCGTAAAAAATTCGGCTTTTTATGGTTTTAGGCAAGTATTAAGTTATATAAGTTTCAGTTTTTAACAAATAACTAGGTAGGTAATAAAAAAAAAAAAAACTCAAGCGAGTACCTACCATGTATGTAAGTATTAGGTACTACCTGGGTAGACAGATGATTAAAATCAAACATTCAGTCGGTTCGCTCGTAAAAATTTTGGCTACTTTCAGTTTTCAGTTTTAAACAAAAGGTTCGCTCGTAAGGATTTCGTTTGTTTTTAACGTAGGTACTTCCATAGTAAAATCGATTCTGACGGTTCTAATTTTAGTTTCAGTGCTGTCAAAACATGAATTTTTTTCCAAAGTAATAGGTACACCTCCTACATTTAAAAATCGGTTCGCTTGTAAAAATTTCTGCTGTATCCCAATCAAAGCAAATAAATAAATAAGTATGTATGTATGTGTGTGTGTGTGTGTGTGTGTGTGTGTGTGTGTGTGTGTGTGTGTGTGTGTGTGTGTGTGTGTGTGTGTGTGTGTGTGTATGTGTGTATGTATGTATGTATGTATGTATGTATGTATGTATGTATGAATGAATGAATGAATGAATGAATGAATGAATGAATGAATGAATGAAATGAAAATCAAAAAAATTAATCGGCACGCTCGTAAAAATTTCGGCAATTTTTCATTTATTTAAAGCAAGTACCCACGTATTCCATCCATCCATCCATCCATCCATCCATCCATCCATCAGCATGTTTCGTCCACACATGCTGGACACATAGGCCTTTCCAGGATTTCGCCATGCTTGGTGGTCCTCCCGGAAGAAATGCCCATACTCACACACGTTGGGCAGGCGGGTTGGTGAGCGCGGTGCCGAAACCCTTGCACCAGTGACGCCGCTGCCCGTCACCAGTCTAATCGGGGTGCGCTCGTAAAAATTTCGGCAATTTTTCATTTATTATATATGTATATATAAAGCAAGTACCTACGTATTACATAATAAAAATAATCAGGCATTGAATTTAAAATCAATAATTTTGTCGGTTCGTTTGTAAAAATTTTGTCTATTTTCTGTTTTGAACAACGAAGGAAGGAACGAAGAAGTTTTTTTTTTTTACTACGTACCTAGGTATTTAGATAGAAGAAAAGAAAGTATAAATTACATAAGGCCGCCTTAGGTATAATAATATAACAGTGTGAACAAACTTTAACGTGAGTTGATTTGAAGAACCAGACTGCGACAAATCCGATATTTTGAAACATGCACCGCCATCTAGTATCTATAGATGACTATGAATCTGAATAATATAGTACTTATAAGGTGACTTTAATTTATGCAGCAAAACTTATACTGGAGGCTTGGTAAGTGATCAGCAGTAACACCGATCGGAGCTTGTGGGCACTGAGAGAACTTACCGAGTCTTCAGTAAGAGTTAGAGTTTGGTTGTACATTTTTCGTTTTCAGACCCAGATAACGCACGCACGGACTCGCTTCATCCATCGAGGTAGGTAGGTAAGTAAGTAAATTTTCATAATTATTTATTTATTTAAATAACCTAGACTTTTACAGATCACTGTAATCACATTGAATGGGGGGACGCTCGGAATCAGACGCGTTCTTTGTAATAATATTATTATATAGGTAAGGTACGTAGAGACGTGTTGTCACAGTAGTATAGAAACTCGTTTAAAACTGAAATATTTGCGGCCCTGAAAAGGGCCTTTTTTTATATCGTCGAAGCGAGCGGCGATGTCAATGGAAAGGGTTTAACCGCCGAAACCGTAGAGGGTGCGGCCCTGACGTTTCAGAGCGTACACGACGTCCATGGCGGTGACGGTCTTCCTCTTCGCGTGCTCCGTGTAGGTGACTGCGTCACGGATCACGTTCTCGAGGAACACCTTCAGGACACCGCGGGTCTCCTCGTAGATCAGACCGGAGATACGCTTGACACCGCCACGGCGGGCCAGACGACGGATCGCGGGCTTCGTGATACCCTGGATGTTATCACGCAGCACCTTCCTGTGACGCTTCGCGCCTCCTTTCCCCAGACCTTTTCCTCCCTTGCCGCGACCGGTCATCTTGCTGTGCTAACAAAGTTGAACGAACGAAATGAATGCGAACCGACCGACTGCTTGTGCACCGCACGAAATACTGTCGACTACGCTTTTTTTTTTTTTTTTTTTTTTTTTTTTTTTTTTTTTTTTTTTTTTTTTTTTTTTTTTGCGCCCAAGCAAAAGGCACCCTCCGGAGGTCTCGGTGGGAGGGAGGTGGAGAATGCTCATAGCATACCAACACAGCCGACTGCATTGGTTATGTGGGACTCACTAGAAGTGCCTACCCACTAAACTCCACCTAGTAAGTTGGTTTGGCCCTGGAGGGTCTTAAAACCTTTATCTGAGCGACCCACCTTTGGGGGGAAGGGGGTGCTAGCGGGGTCCTAAAGGGACATCCGCTGGGAAGGATCCCAACAGGGATCTATACTAGTTGGAGGGAAGAGCTAGGCTCTGTATGAGTGGCTCGAGCTTTTAGCTCATCATGAGCTTTTTGAAGCCTATTTAAGTCTTCCGAGAGTTTGTTAGGGGGATCGGTGAGGACGTTTCTCGGCCTTCGAACCTTGTAACGAGATATAGTCGGAGCAGTGTACGAAACTGTCTCGCGTACTAACGGATTGGGGTGTTCTTCGGCAGATTTGAAGAATGTCTCTGAAAGGGATTTCATGAATTGTTGGAGGGTGGGCAGCTCTAAGTCCCGATGGAGGTCCGCGTTGCGCACGTACCAGGGTGCATTGGCCGCTTTCCGGCAGAATAGATTTTGGGTTACCTGCATTTTATGCAGGATATTGGGTTTCGCATGTGCGAAGACGGGGGAAGCGTACGTTAATACAGGTCGGATGCAGACCTTGTATAGTGTTCGCTTGTTTCTGAGAGACATCTTACTGTGTCTGCCTAACATGCTGTTCAGCCTGTTCAGATAGAAACGGGCTGTACGCGTCACTCTATTTATGTGAGGTTTGAAGGATAGACGAGAGTCCAGAGTGACTCCTAGATATTTGGCAGTGTTTTTCCAGGGGACTGGGGTACCTAACATGCGGAGGTTGGGGGGGGGGTCGTAGTGAATCCTACGTTTATGGTCAAATCGGATTGCGACGCTCTTTTCAGGATTCACATCGATACGCCATCGTGCGAACCACTTTCCAAGAGCGTCGATGGACTTTTGGAGTTTTTTAATTATTGTCTGTGAGAGACGGCTTTTAGTATAGAGTGCAGTGTCATCTGCGAAGAGGGATAGCTGTACCCCGTTCTCGGGGATAGGGATGTCGTTTGTGTATAACGAGTAAAGTATGGGTGAGAGAACTGATCCTTGGGGGACTCCAGCTCTTAGGGGGCGTGGGGAGGAGAGCAGCCCTTCGTGTCTGAATCTGAAGGTGCGATCTTTAAGATAAGATGCCACCAATCGGACAAGGCGGTCAGAGAGGCCTGTCTTATAAAGTTTATAGATGAGGCCTTCGTGCCAGACTTTGTCGAACGCTTTAGCTACGTCGAAGAAGACGGCAACAGTAGGGTACCGTTTTGGGTAGAATCCGCTTAGGATATATTCTACTATTCGGTGGACTTGTTGGGGGCAAGAGTGCTTAGCTCTGAATCCGAATTGGTAGGAGTTGATGATCGGGTCACCGTCTGTAGGGAAGAGGTGCCTTTTCATGCGGGAAAGTATAACCCTTTCGAGTAGTTTCCCCATTGATTTAAGGAGGCTGATTGGCCGATGGCTAGCGGGGAGGTTTAGAGGCTTCCCTGGCTTGGGTATGCCTATGACGATGGCTTCTTTCCACGCTTTGGGGAAATGGCCGTAGTCGAAGCAGGCGTTAAAGATGAGGGCTAACAAGGTGAGTACTTGTTGGGGCAGATGTTTGAGGGCTCTGTTGGAGATCCCGTCCGCGCCTGGCGCTTTTTTGGGCTTTTGACCTCTGATGAAGGAAAGGATTTCATCTTCGGTCACTGTGATGGGGTCGGAGGTGAGTGGGAGGGAGTTTCTGTAGTGAATCTCATCCTCTACCTCTTGGATATGGGAGGGGACAACTGGTTGGGAGCTGGGGGAGCATTGTGAGGCAATGCTGTCCGCAAAGCATTCAGCTTTTTCTTCATCCTCGAAGGCAGTTGAGCCATCGGGGCAGGTCAAAGGGGGAATGTGAGTGATTGCGTCTATCCTGAGGGCTCTCGCCATTCGATAGAACGCAGTGTGAGAAGGGGATATCTGCTCCATGAGCTCGCTTTTACGGGAGTCATTGAGTTCCGATAGAGCTGACTTTAATTTGCGGATCAATTGATTCGCTGTCGCTCTATATTCCGGAGTGGGGTAGATCGCCGCTCTCCTAAGGGCTGCTCTTTTAGCCTTGAGTAGGTTGGCGATATCAGTGGGAAGTTGTTGAGCAGATGGCTCAGGGGAGGTCTTTTCGTTGCCTTTGAGGGCGGAGTTAATAAGCTCCGTAAGTGAATCAATTGTAGAGTCGATTTTATCTGTACTATCAAAGTAGTCAGATGAAATTTTTAGAGGGGAGTCAGGGGCATCCATGGCCGAAGCTAGAGTGTTTTTGAAGCCTTCCCAATTTGTGAAGGTTTTGGGAGGGGGTGGTATATTGTTTGGGGGACCTAGTTTGAGGGAGACTGGGCGGTGGTCTGAGCCAAGGTCGTCCAGTGTTTCAATTGCCCTGAGATTTAGGGAGACACCCTTTGTGAGTGCGAAGTCTAATACGTCCGGTGAGTGGTCCGTATTATCGGGGTAATGTGTCGGGGCATATGGGCATAGAACGTTAAGTTCAAGCTCGTCGGTTATAGGAAGGAGTTTCATACCATTTGGGTTGGTATTGAGGCAGGTCCAGTCTGTATGTTTAGAGTTGAAGTCTCCAAACATAATGACGGACTCCCCCATTGAAAGAATGGTTTGGAAGTCACTTTTTACTGGGCTTTTGCCCGAAGGGATGTAGACAGAAGCAATGATCAGGGTTTGGTGACCTGACATTGCCAGTCTACATATGGTGGCTTCCATGGTTTGGAGCGTTGGCGTGGGGAGGGAAGAGCAGTGGAGTGCTTTCCTATAATAAATTCCTGTGCCTCCTCGGTCGGCATCAGTCCTATCATTGCGAAGGAGGGAGAATTTCGGTATCGAAAGACCCTTAAGGTTCTTAGGCTTGAGAAACGTCTCTTGAAGTAGTAGTAAGTCTACTTCATTATCTTTGAGAAAGAGTTTTAGCTCAGGGAGATTTGAGCGTAATCCTCTGGTGTTGAATGAGATGAGCGAAATGCCCTTGGGTTTCAAACGACCTGTTTGCATTTGGGGCTTTACAAAGAGTTGAGGAGGTGGGAGTGCTCTACTAGCGCCAGAAGGCGCTGTTGAGAAGAGTGGGAGGCGCGAAGTTTTTGCGCGAGGACTGAGATTTCAGAGATGTTGATGTTTGATATAACATCATGGACGAGTCTCATGTCATCAGCCAGGGATGGCGTGAAGACGTTTGGGTGTGGCTGGAGCACTTTTGGGGTGGCTACAGGTGGTGAAGGGGTGGGGGTGGTGGCCTTTTTGGGGCCCCATGCTTGGGTAGGGATCGGCTTCGGCTGGGGGGCTGCAGCTGTGGGCAGTTTGGGTAGAGGGGGGAAGTTGGCGGCACTTTTTGCCGGAAGTGGTGTTTGTTTGGGGGGTTTTGCTTTGGGTTGGGTGGGGCGAGGGGCTCGAGGGCAGCCTCTGTAGCTGGCCGCGTGACCTGATTGGTTGCAGAGGACGCAGGATGGAGGGGTTCCATCATCGCGATTCCTCGTGCACTCTTTGGTGAGGTGGGGGATGAGGCACTTACGGCACCTTGGAGGGGCAGTGCAGTTTGCCGCTGCGTGGCCATAAAGTTGGCAACGGTGACATTGGGCGGGGTAGCCGCGGCGGTTTGGTCGCTCGACCTTGATTTTAGAGAGGCCGCAAATTGTGCGTTCCTCTTTGAAGAGCTCTGTGGCCTGGGGGGAGTTCGTCATAATGACGAGGGCAAGAGGAAATCTCTTCCCTGAACTGCTGTGCATTTTGTGCACGGCTTCGACAGGGAAGCCTTTGGCTTGGAGATCATTCATGATCTCTTCGTTGGGTACCTCGAAGGGTATCCCGCGGAGGACTGCGCGGACTTTGCGTTCCTCCTGAAGGGGGTGGGAGTGGTATGGGAGATCTTTGACTGTCATGAGGCTTCTCAGACTCCTGAAGTCGTTGATCGAAGCGGTCGAGATTCGGATGGCTTCTTGAGTGTTGGTGGCTTTGGTGTAGTTGATTTTTTGATCACTACACATTTTAGAGAGCGCGGTCCATTGGGACTTGTCTCTGAGGAAGAGGGGAGGCGGGGTCTGCTTCCGGGCGAGGACAGGCTCGCACCGGGAAGGTGCCTTAGGGGCCGGCGGGGTGGCCGTGGTGGGGGCGGGGGCGGGGGTTACCGTCGTCAGGAGGAGGGGGGAGAGCGCTTTGCGCTTCCTGTGCCTCTTTTTCCGGTTTTCGGCTATGACGAATTCGTCGTCGCCGATGGAACCGATGAGGGTTGGGGTGTCGGACTCAGCGTCCGATGAGGAGGAAAAGCAGGGGGCTGACCTTTTCCGTTCGGAGTTCACAGACGAGCTGTCTGAGAACTCCATTGATTGGGGGGGGACCGGTGAGGGTGACTCGGGGGAGTCTGCCTCTGGGGCCGGGGCTTTTTGGGAAGGAGACGTGTTAATCGCGTCTAGAAATTGTGAGAAGACGGCCTTCTCGATGCTGTAGCCTTGGGCTACGCAGAACTTTTGGAAGAGCTCTATTATAGGAGCAGCTTCCATGGTGATTTCGGGGGAGTTGGGGGAGTTTTGGGGGAGTTGGGGGGGAGTTTTGGGGGAGTTGGGGGGAGTTTTGGGGGAGTTGGGGGGAGTTTTGGGGGAGTTGGGGGGAGTTTTGGGGCAGTTGGGGGGAGTTTTGGGGCAGTTGGGGGGAGTTTGGGGTGGTGTATGGGGGGTGTTGGGGGTGCTGGAGGTTGTTGGGGGGGGGTGTTTTCTTACTCTCCGGCGAGCTGGTGGCGTCAGTGGCGGCAGCTGCGAGCAGCTTCGCTCACGGTCCGCAGGTGCGGGCGCTGCGGCGGCGGCAGTGGCGGCAGCTGCGAGGCAGCTTCGCGCGTTGTCGCAGGGCGACGACGGCGGCGGCTGCGAGGCAGCTTCGCGCGTCGGCGCAAGGCGGCACTCGGTCGGTGGCGGGACCGACTGAGAGCGCGACCGTTCTGCACCGGGGCGCAGAGCGGAATCGTCGACTACGCCCAACTACTACGACTTTTATATATAGGTGGAGCGGGCCGAGCGAGACAGGGTACAGTGTGCGATGGAGATGCAAATAGATGAATGGAAAAAGAAACGAACGATGTTACGAAAAAACGAAAAATTTGGACAAAGCAAAAGTTTTTAATTAATTATAAATAATATACCTAAATGTAATAAACCAACCTACTAATATCTACCTACATAATTATCTTTATATGCTTTCAGCATCGAATACACAATAATTTACCTTCAAGTAAGTAGGTACATACATATTTAGATTTCTTTCGTTTTAATTTTTCCCTCTAAACTTGCTAAAAGTAGGTAATTGCGCCGCGCCTATCATTGAGTATCTACTTAGTATAAAAATAAGTGGATATATAGATAGTGTATGTTATGTACTCTGATGGATGACTAGAATCGAATCGATGCGGAGTCGTTAGAGAAACATGTGTAACAGTGAATAGTTTGTGGCCCTGAAAAGGGCCTTTTTTTGCGAACAAAAGCAAGCGCGACTTAAGCACGCTCGCCACGGATTCGGCGCGCCAGTTGGATGTCCTTGGGCATGATGGTGACACGTTTTGCGTGGATGGCGCAAAGGTTCGTGTCCTCGAAGAGACCGACGAGGTACGCCTCGCTAGCCTCCTGGAGGGCCATCACGGCGGAGCTCTGGAAACGCAGATCGGTCTTGAAGTCCTGAGCGATTTCACGCACGAGACGCTGGAACGGCAGCTTGCGGATCAGGAGCTCAGTGCTCTTCTGGTAACGACGGATCTCACGGAGAGCGACGGTTCCGGGCCTGTAGCGATGGGGTTTCTTAACACCGCCGGTGGCCGGTGCACTCTTACGAGCTGCCTTCGTGGCTAGCTGCTTACGGGGAGCCTTGCCACCGGTGGACTTGCGGGCAGTCTGCTTGGTACGAGCCATATTTTTCTTCTATCTAACCGAACGAACGAGCGAGCGACGCGACGGGCACGACGTCAGACTTACGAATGATCGAAATTTTTAGAGCGCAGCGCTTAAATACTTATATATGCAGACCGGATCTCATCGGCGAAGGGGCGACTGAGAGGGGAAGGGGGGGGGGGAATAAAACAGAATAAGCTTCTCTTTTTATTTTCAAAATAAAGCCACATAGTAGGTATGTACCTATTACTGCAATCCATGTTCAGAAGTACCCCTATTTATTACTTAGATACATATACGATTTATGTAAGTATTTATATAATGACATTTCATTGTACTTTATGTACATACTACCTACTTATATTATATTTTCGCTCTTTCAGACAGGAGTGAGTGAGTATTTATTCGGTTAAATCATGACTACCAGGTGTCAGTATAAAAATTTAATCTTACACGTAATAATTATTATGTATATCTCTATATTATGTGAACTTATAATAATAAATTAAGAGAGAGAGACGTTGCGTCTGTCTGAGAAACTGAACAGTAGAACGTTTTTGTGGCCCTGAAAAGGGCCGTTTGAACAGTACGGAGTACGGAGGAAGGAGGGAGCACACCTCACTTGGAGCTAGTGTACTTGGTGACGGCCTTGGTACCCTCACTGACGGCGTGCTTGGCGAGCTCACCGGGCAGCAGGAGTCTCACAGAGGTCTGCACCTCCCTAGATGTGATCGTCGATCGCTTGTTGTAGTGAGCGAGACGGGATGCCTCCGCAGCGATGCGCTCGAAGATGTCGTTCACGAACGAGTTCATGATGGACATCGCCTTCGAGGAGATACCGGTGTCCGGATGGACCTGCTTCAGCACCTTGTAGATGTAAATGGCGTAGCTCTCCTTCCTCTTGTGCTTCTTCTTTTTCTTGTCTGACTTGGAGATGTTCTTCTGGGCTTTGCCAGATTTTTTGGCGGCTTTACCGCTTGTCTTCGGTGGCATGGTGTACTGTTAGAGCGGCGAACGTGCGACTGACTAAAATTTTTAAATTTTTAGCTTTTATACGATCGCAGCCCATGCTCTAGTGCCTCGAACACCGATACGAGGGCGACCGACCAATCACGCGACGCGTAACGGGTATAGCACTATTATACCTGTCTCCCTCTTGGCGTTTCTTTTTATACACACACACACCTAGATTGTTTCAGAAAATGTTTTGATGTGATTTAAAAAACAGATCAGATCAGACCTATTTATGTACATTACCTATGCAAGTAGTTTCATCACTTGTTCTCACAGGCCTGTCTATATACGTGTTTGGTTCAATTAGGATTTAAGTTGTTATGCACATGACTGTTTATGTAGGTAACTACTATTATACCCGTATAATAATAATAATTTGTTAATTTTTGGAGAATATTTATAATTGTATATAATATAACATTGTATAATGTTCAGTTATTGTAAAGATAGTAGTAGGTAAGTAAAGATAAATATCGTATCATTAGAGTTTAGCAGAGCATTAATCGATTTTCTCTATCATACTTATTATCTGCTTTGTAACCGCCTAATTAGGTTTTGGCAAAGTATGTAGTGTTAATTTAATAATTATATTAAAATCAAGTGCACGCGCCTGCAAAGAAACAAAAGTATACGGAATAGTTTTGTGGCCCTGAAAAGGGCCTTTTTGTCGGAAACAACAACCGGTGGGGTCTCGTTTAAGCCTTCTTCTCGGTCTTCTTGGGCAGAAGGACGGCCTGGATGTTCGGCAGGACACCGCCCTGAGCGATGGTAACGCCGGACAAGAGCTTGTTCAGCTCCTCGTCGTTACGGATGGCGAGCTGCAAGTGACGGGGGATGATCCTGGTCTTCTTGTTGTCGCGTGCCGCGTTGCCAGCCAATTCGAGAACTTCAGCGGCCAGATATTCCATGACGGCGGCCAAGTACACCGGCGCTCCGGCACCGACGCGCTCAGCGTAATTGCCCTTGCGGAGCAGCCTGTGGATACGTCCCACCGGGAACTGGAGACCGGCACGGTTGGAACGGGACTTTGCCTTTCCCTTGACTTTACCGCCCTTTCCGCGTCCGGACATGTCGAAAGATATAAAAACGTTTACAGGAGAACGCGCGCGCGCAACGTGCGAGCGAGCGACGAGCAGATAATGAATCCGAATGCGTTTGCGTTTTTTTTTTTTTTTTTTTTTTTTTTTTTTTTTTTTTTTTTTTTTTTTGCGCCCAAGCAAAAGGCACCCTCCGGAGGTCTCGGTGGGAGGGAGGTGGAGAATGCTCATAGCATACCAACACAGCCGACTGCATTGGTTATGTGGGACTCACTAGAAGTGCCTACCCACTAAACTCCACCTAGTAAGTTGGTTTGGCCCTGGAGGGTCTTAAAACCTTTATCTGAGCGACCCACCTTTGGGGGGAAGGGGGTGCTAGCGGGGTCCTAAAGGGACATCCGCTGGGAAGGATCCCAACAGGGATCTATATTAGTTGGAGGGAAGAGCTAGGCTCTGTATGAGTGGCTCGAGCTTTTAGCTCATCATGAGCTTTTTGAAGCCTATTTAAGTCTTCCGAGAGTTTGTTAGGGGGATCGGTGAGGACGTTTCTCGGCCTTCGAACCTTGTAACGAGATATAGTCGGAGCAGTGTACGAAACTGTCTCGCGTACTAACGGATTGGGGTGTTCTTCGGCAGATTTGAAGAATGTCTCTGAAAGGGATTTCATGAATTGTTGGAGGGTGGGCAGCTCTAAGTCCCGATGGAGGTCCGCGTTGCGCACGTACCAGGGTGCATTGGCCGCTTTCCGGCAGAATAGATTTTGGGTTACCTGCATTTTATGCAGGATATTGGGTTTCGCATGTGCGAAGACGGGGGAAGCGTACGTTAATACAGGTCGGATGCAGACCTTGTATAGTGTTCGCTTGTTTCTGAGAGACATCTTACTGTGTCTGCCTAACATGCTGTTCAGCCTGTTCAGATAGAAACGGGCTGTACGCGTCACTCTATTTATGTGAGGTTTGAAGGATAGACGAGAGTCCAGAGTGACTCCTAGATATTTGGCAGTGTTTTTCCAGGGGACTGGGGTACCTAACATGCGGAGGTTGGGGGGGGGGTCGTAGTGAATCCTACGTTTATGGTCAAATCGGATTGCGACGCTCTTTTCAGGATTCACATCGATACGCCATCGTGCGAACCACTTTCCAAGAGCGTCGATGGACTTTTGGAGTTTTTTAATTATTGTCTGTGAGAGACGGCTTTTAGTATAGAGTGCAGTGTCATCTGCGAAGAGGGATAGCTGTACCCCGTTCTCGGGGATAGGGATGTCGTTTGTGTATAACGAGTAAAGTATGGGTGAGAGAACTGATCCTTGGGGGACTCCAGCTCTTAGGGGGCGTGGGGAGGAGAGCAGCCCTTCGTGTCTGAATCTGAAGGTGCGATCTTTAAGATAAGATGCCACCAATCGGACAAGGCGGTCGGAGAGGCCTGTCTTATAAAGTTTATAGATGAGGCCTTCGTGCCAGACTTTGTCGAACGCTTTAGCTACGTCGAAGAAGACGGCAACAGTAGGGTACCGTTTTGGGTAGAATCCGCTTAGGATATATTCTACTATTCGGTGGACTTGTTGGGGGCAAGAGTGCTTAGCTCTGAATCCGAATTGGTAGGAGTTGATGATCGGGTCACCGTCTGTAGGGAAGAGGTGCCTTTTCATGCGGGAAAGTATAACCCTTTCGAGTAGTTTCCCCATTGATTTAAGGAGGCTGATTGGCCGATGGCTAGCGGGGAGGTTTAGAGGCTTCCCTGGCTTGGGTATGCCTATGACGATGGCTTCTTTCCACGCTTTGGGGAAATGGCCGTAGTCGAAGCAGGCGTTAAAGATGAGGGCTAACAAGGTGAGTACTTGTTGGGGCAGATGTTTGAGGGCTCTGTTGGAGATCCCGTCCGCGCCTGGCGCTTTTTTGGGCTTTTGACCTCTGATGAAGGAAAGGATTTCATCTTCGGTCACTGTGATGGGGTCGGAGGTGAGTGGGAGGGAGTTTCTGTAGTGAATCTCATCCTCTACCTCTTGGATATGGGAGGGGACAACTGGTTGGGAGCTGGGGGAGCATTGTGAGGCAATGCTGTCCGCAAAGCATTCAGCTTTTTCTTCATCCTCGAAGGCAGTTGAGCCATCGGGGCAGGTCAAGGGGGGAATGTGAGTGATTGCGTCTATCCTGAGGGCTCTCGCCATTCGATAGAACGCAGTGTGAGAAGGGGATATCTGCTCCATGAGCTCGCTTTTACGGGAGTCATTGAGTTCCGATAGAGCTGACTTTAATTTGCGGATCAATTGATTCGCTGTCGCTCTATATTCCGGAGTGGGGTAGATCGCCGCTCTCCTAAGGGCTGCTCTTTTAGCCTTGAGTAGGTTGGCGATATCAGTGGGAAGTTGTTGAGCAGATGGCTCAGGGGAGGTCTTTTCGTTGCCTTTGAGGGCGGAGTTAATAAGCTCCGTAAGTGAATCAATTGTAGAGTCGATTTTATCTGTACTATCAAAGTAGTCAGATGAAATTTTTAGAGGGGAGTCAGGGGCATCCATGGCCGAAGCTAGGGTGTTTTTGAAGCCTTCCCAATTTGTGAAGGTTTTGGGAGGGGGTGGTATATTGTTTGGGGGACCTAGCTTGAGGGAGACTGGGCGGTGGTCTGAGCCAAGGTCGTCCAGTGTTTCAATTGCCCTGAGATTTAGGGAGACACCCTTTGTGAGTGCGAAGTCTAATACGTCCGGTGAGTGGTCCGTATTATCGGGGTAATGTGTCGGGGCATATGGGCATAGAACGTTAAGTTCAAGCTCGTCGGTTATAGGAAGGAGTTTCATACCATTTGGGTTGGTATTGAGGCAGGTCCAGTCTGTATGTTTAGAGTTGAAGTCTCCAAACATAATGACGGACTCCCCCATTGAAAGAATGGTTTGGAAGTCACTTTTTACTGGGCTTTTGCCCGAAGGGATGTAGACAGAAGCAATGATCAGGGTTTGGTGACCTGACATTGCCAGTCTACATATGGTGGCTTCCATGGTTTGGAGCGTTGGCGTGGGGAGGGAAGAGCAGTGGAGTGCTTTCCTATAATAAATTCCTGTGCCTCCTCGGTCGGCATCAGTCCTATCATTGCGAAGGAGGGAGAATTTCGGTATCGAAAGACCCTTAAGGTTCTTAGGCTTGAGAAACGTCTCTTGAAGTAGTAGTAAGTCTACTTCATTATCTTTGAGAAAGAGTTTTAGCTCAGGGAGATTTGGGCGTAATCCTCTGGTGTTGAATGAGATGAGCGAAATGCCCTTGGGTTTCAAACGACCTGTTTGCATTTGGGGCTTTACAAAGAGTTGAGGAGGTGGGAGTGCTCTACTAGCGCCAGAAGGCGCTGTTGAGAAGAGTGGGAGGCGCGAAGTTTTTGCGCGAGGACTGAGATTTCAGAGATGTTGATGTTTGATATAACATCATGGACGAGTCTCATGTCATCAGCCAGGGATGGCGTGAAGACGTTTGGGTGTGGCTGGAGCACTTTTGGGGTGGCTACAGGTGGTGAAGGGGTGGGGGTGGTGGCCTTTTTGGGGCCCCATGCTTGGGTAGGGATCGGCTTCGGCTGGGGGGCTGCAGCTGTGGGCAGTTTGGGTAGAGGGGGGAAGTTGGCGGCACTTTTTGCCGGAAGTGGTGTTTGTTTGGGGGGTTTTGCTTTGGGTTGGGTGGGGCGAGGGGCTCGAGGGCAGCCTCTGTAGCTGGCCGCGTGACCTGATTGGTTGCAGAGGACGCAGGATGGAGGGGTTCCATCATCGCGATTCCTCGTGCACTCTTTGGTGAGGTGGGGGATGAGGCACTTACGGCACCTTGGAGGGGCAGTGCAGTTTGCCGCTGCGTGGCCATAAAGTTGGCAACGGTGACATTGGGCGGGGTAGCCGCGGCGGTTTGGTCGCTCGACCTTGATTTTGGAGAGGCCGCAAATTGTGCGTTCCTCTTTGAAGAGCTCTGTGGCCTGGGGGGAGTTCGTCATAATGACGAGGGCAAGAGGAAATCTCTTCCCTGAACTGCTGTGCATTTTGTGCACGGCTTCGACAGGGAAGCCTTTGGCTTGGAGATCATTCATGATCTCTTCGTTGGGTACCTCGAAGGGTATCCCGCGGAGGACTGCGCGGACTTTGCGTTCCTCCTGAAGGGGGTGGGAGTGGTATGGGAGATCTTTGACTGTCATGAGGCTTCTCAGACTCCTGAAGTCGTTGATCGAAGCGGTCGAGATTCGGATGGCTTCTTGAGTGTTGGTGGCTTTGGTGTAGTTGATTTTTTGATCACTACACATTTTAGAGAGCGCGGTCCATTGGGACTTGTCTCTGAGGAAGAGGGGAGGCGGGGTCTGCTTCCGGGCGAGGACAGGCTCGCACCGGGAAGGTGCCTTAGGGGCCGGCGGGGTGGCCGTGGTGGGGGCGGGGGCGGGGGTTACCGTCGTCAGGAGGAGGGGGGAGAGCGCTTTGCGCTTCCTGTGCCTCTTTTTCCGGTTTTCGGCTATGACGAATTCGTCGTCGCCGATGGAACCGGTGAGGGTTGGGGTGTCGGACTCAGCGTCCGATGAGGAGGAAAAGCAGGGGGCTGACCTTTTCCGTTCGGAGTTCACAGACGAGCTGTCTGAGAACTCCATTGATTGGGGGGGGACCGGTGAGGGTGACTCGGGGGAGTCTGCCTCTGGGGCCGGGGCTTTTTGGGAAGGAGACGTGTTAATCGCGTCTAGAAATTGTGAGAAGACGGCCTTCTCGATGCTGTAGCCTTGGGCTACGCAGAACTTTTGGAAGAGCTCTATTATAGGAGCAGCTTCCATGGTGATTTCGGGGGAGTTGGGGGGGTTGGGGGAGTTTTGGGGGAGTTGGGGGGAGTTTTGGGGGAGTTGGGGGGAGTTTTGGGGGAGTTGGGGGGAGTTTTGGGGGAGTTGGGGGGAGTTTTGGGGGAGTTGGGGGGAGTTTTGGGGCAGTTGGGGGGAGTTTTGGGGCAGTTGGGGGGAGTTTGGGGTGGTGTATGGGGGGTGTTGGGGGTGCTGGAGGTTGTTGGGGGGGGTGTTTTCTTACTCTCCGGTGAGCTGGTGGCGTCAGTGGCGGCAGCTGCGAGCAGCTTCGCTCACGGTCCGCAGGTGCGGGCGCTGCGGCGGCGGCAGTGGCGGCAGCTGCGAGGCAGCTTCGCGCGTTGTCGCAGGGCGACGACGGCGGCGGCTGCGAGGCAGCTTCGCGCGTCGGCGCAAGGCGGCACTCGGTCGGTGGCGGGACCGACTGAGAGCGCGACCGTTCTGCACCGGGGCGCAGAGCGGAATGATCGATGATGCGTTTGCGAAATGCCGCTTTATTTATATAGTCGAGCACCGTACTCGCGGCGAGTGACGATCGCTACGATACGTAGAGAGAGCGAGAGAGAAATAGAGGGAGAGAGACGCGTGTCACATAAAATGTTATAGTAGGTAGGTATATGATGTTAGACCATTATAAAGTTTCAGCTGAGGCAGTTGATTGATTACATACGTAACGTAGTGTAGTAGCATTTAAAATAACGTTGTTCTAAGTGTTACTGTATAAGTTTATATGCTATCTTGTATGAGGTGTATTTCACTTCTTCGTTTATTAGTGTACTTTGTCATTACTTATATACCTTCCGATACTTAGTACTTTGTGTACTTAGGTGTATTATGTATGTACAGTAGTACACCTACATAATGTGTGTAGGTTAATTATATACGGACGGACGAGACGAAAAGTCTGCTATAGAAACGAAAGTTGTTTGAATGTTTTGATAGCCCTGAAAAGGGCTTTTGGTGCTCGAGATGAGCAAGCGAGCGAGTCAGCTCGGAGAGAGAGGGTGACGGGTCCGGAGGGACGTCATCTTCACACCGTGCGCCGGCCGCTCGTGTATCCAGGTTTTGATAGGACATGGCGACGACGACGACGACGACGACGACGACGACGACGACGAGGAGTTTACTTCTTCGAAACTTTCTTTGCCGCCGGTTTGGCCTTCGGAGCGGTGACTTTTTTAGGTTTGGGAGCTTTCGGTTTCCTGGTCGGGGGTTTGGCGGTTTTCTTAGCCTTCGGAGTGGCGCTCTTGGCCTTGCTGCTGGCCTTGACGGGCGTGGCGGTTTTTTTCGCAGGCTTCTTTTTGGCAGCTTTCTTCTCCTTGATCGCCGCCGTTGTGGACTTCGCCTTCGAGGGAGATGCGGGAGCAGTCTTCCTCTTGGTGGCCCCCGCTGACGCGGCCTTTTTCGTTGTTTGCTTTTTAGCGGCGGCTGCGGACGGACGGCCGGCCTTGGCGGCGGGTTTCTTGCCAGAGTTCTCTAGCTTGAACGAGCCGGAGGCTCCCTTTCCTTTGGTCTGGATGAGCGCGCCGGACTCGACGGCGCTTTTGAGGTACTTCCTGATGAACGGGGCGAGTTTCTCGGCGTCGACCTTGTACTGCGCAGCGATGTACTTCTTGATCGCCTGCAGGGACGAGCCGCTGCGCTCCTTCAGTTCCTTGATGGCGTTGTTTACCATTTCAGAGGTCTTAGGGTGCGTTGGTTTAGCCTTAGGTTTCTTCGCAGCCGTGGACGCCTTCTGTTTCTTTGCAGGGGTGGCGGGTGCCGGTGTGTCGGATGCGACTGCTGTGTCTGCCATTGTTTCAGTAGAGAAGAGATTCACTTCACAACGAATAAAAATACAGAAATTGAGAGAGAGTTGGTACGGTAACGTAACGTAGGTGTCGCCACTGTCAGGGAAAATGGACTACCCCCCATTCGGCGGCATTGCCGCACGGACACGCTACTAGTCGCAAGACGATTTCCCTTGCTCGCGGAGAGAAGTTTTCACTAACATGCTTTCGATTAAATCGGTTTTTACAGAGAATTTAGAAGAATTCAGATGATTATATTCATTGTTAAATCGAGTTAGGATAGTTGTCGGTTCGACAGATATAGAGATAGGTACGTAGGATGCGGTGTAAGGGAATGGAAAGTGAACGGAGTCGCGGAGTCGGTTCGAGTGCGATGCCGTGATCGGAGTTTTCTTAGATTTTTCACATAAAATGTATATAAAAATAGTAAATGGGGAGTCGGTGTGTTAAAAGGGAAGACCCCTGCACCATCGGTGTGCGTCAGTAGGTATATTAGTCGGTGGAGGTGCTGTTGCGCTCGGCGTGCGTCTTGTGGAGTCGAGCGGGCACCGCCGCGCCGTCTCGTCGTCCACGATGTCTGTGTACGCGGTGGTGGTGGTGGTGCACTCGGGCCGGCGGCTGGTCTGCAGGTGCTGCAGCAGGCAGGCGATGGCGATGGCAATGCAGGGAAGGAAGGAAGGAAGGAAGGAAGGACACGGGAGGAGAGATCGAATGAATCTGAAGAAGAAGATCACAGGTGTTCACCGTAAAATAACCATCGAGGACGCGACGCGACGGCAACGGCAACGCTCCACCTCTCCTTCCTGGTTTCTATCTGACTGACTGAGTTCGTCTATCGTCTATCTATAGACAGAAGAGACGTTAATTATCAAAATTAGATGAAATAATTGGTAAACTAGGTAGTGTACTTACCTCTAAAAAAAAAAAGGTTCAAAGTTGAAGTTGGTTTAAACTTAGGTAGGTAGTTGTTTCATAGTTGTATTTTGGCTAGATAGGAAATAAGTACTTTCAGTTTTTAACAAATAAAATAAGTACCTTTAGTCTGTTCGCTCGTAAAAATATTGGCTACTTTCAGTTTGGGAACAAATAAGTATACTTGATCAAATCTAGCAAAACTGAACACTTAAGTATGTAAGTAACCGGTCAGCTCGTAAGGATCTCGTTGATTTGAACGTAGGTAATGAATAAAGATTCAAATTTAGTCGGTTTGCTTGTAAAAAAAAAATTTCTGCTATTTGCGTATTGAAGCGATTACATGAGTTAGCAAATTGTCAAAAAAAAAAATCAAGCATTTAATCGGTACGCTCGTAAAAAATTCGGCTTTTTATGGTTTTAGGCAAGTATTAAGTTATATAAGTTTCAGTTTTTAACAAATAACTAGGTAGGTAATAAAAAAAAAAAAAACTCAAGCGAGTACCTACCATGTATGTAAGTATTAGGTACTACCTGGGTAGACAGATGATTAAAATCAAACATTCAGTCGGTTCGCTCGTAAAAATTTTGGCTACTTTCAGTTTTCAGTTTTAAACAAAAGGTTCGCTCGTAAGGATTTCGTTTGTTTTTAACGTAGGTACTTCCATAGTAAAATCGATTCTGACGGTTCTAATTTTAGTTTCAGTGCTGTCAAAACATGAATTTTTTTCCAAAGTAATAGGTACACCTCCTACATTTAAAAATCGGTTCGCTTGTAAAAATTTCTGCTGTATCCCAATCAAAGCAAATAAATAAATAAGTATGTATGTATGTGTGTGTGTGTGTGTGTGTGTGTGTGTGTGTGTGTGTGTGTGTGTGTGTGTGTGTGTGTGTGTGTGTGTGTGTGTATGTGTGTATGTATGTATGTATGTATGTATGTATGTATGTATGTATGAATGAATGAATGAATGAATGAATGAATGAATGAATGAATGAATGAAATGAAAATCAAAAAAATTAATCGGCACGCTCGTAAAAATTTCGGCAATTTTTCATTTATTTAAAGCAAGTACCCACGTATTCCATCCATCCATCCATCCATCCATCCATCCATCCATCAGCATGTTTCGTCCACACATGCTGGACACATAGGCCTTTCCAGGATTTCGCCATGCTTGGTGGTCCTCCCGGAAGAAATGCCCATACTCACACACGTTGGGCAGGCGGGTTGGTGAGCGCGGTGCCGAAACCCTTGCACCAGTGACGCCGCTGCCCGTCACCAGTCTAATCGGGGTGCGCTCGTAAAAATTTCGGCAATTTTTCATTTATTATATATGTATATATAAAGCAAGTACCTACGTATTACATAATAAAAATAATCAGGCATTGAATTTAAAATCAATAATTTTGTCGGTTCGTTTGTAAAAATTTTGTCTATTTTCTGTTTTGAACAACGAAGGAAGGAACGAAGAAGTTTTTTTTTTTTACTACGTACCTAGGTATTTAGATAGAAGAAAAGAAAGTATAAATTACATAAGGCCGCCTTAGGTATAATAATATAACAGTGTGAACAAACTTTAACGTGAGTTGATTTGAAGAACCAGACTGCGACAAATCCGATATTTTGAAACATGCACCGCCATCTAGTATCTATAGATGACTATGAATCTGAATAATATAGTACTTATAAGGTGACTTTAATTTATGCAGCAAAACTTATACTGGAGGCTTGGTAAGTGATCAGCAGTAACACCGATCGGAGCTTGTGGGCACTGAGAGAACTTACCGAGTCTTCAGTAAGAGTTAGAGTTTGGTTGTACATTTTTCGTTTTCAGACCCAGATAACGCACGCACGGACTCGCTTCATCCATCGAGGTAGGTAGGTAAGTAAGTAAATTTTCATAATTATTTATTTATTTAAATAACCTAGACTTTTACAGATCACTGTAATCACATTGAATGGGGGGACGCTCGGAATCAGACGCGTTCTTTGTAATAATATTATTATATAGGTAAGGTACGTAGAGACGTGTTGTCACAGTAGTATAGAAACTCGTTTAAAACTGAAATATTTGCGGCCCTGAAAAGGGCCTTTTTTTATATCGTCGAAGCGAGCGGCGATGTCAATGGAAAGGGTTTAACCGCCGAAACCGTAGAGGGTGCGGCCCTGACGTTTCAGAGCGTACACGACGTCCATGGCGGTGACGGTCTTCCTCTTCGCGTGCTCCGTGTAGGTGACTGCGTCACGGATCACGTTCTCGAGGAACACCTTCAGGACACCGCGGGTCTCCTCGTAGATCAGACCGGAGATACGCTTGACACCGCCACGGCGGGCCAGACGACGGATCGCGGGCTTCGTGATACCCTGGATGTTATCACGCAGCACCTTCCTGTGACGCTTCGCGCCTCCTTTCCCCAGACCTTTTCCTCCCTTGCCGCGACCGGTCATCTTGCTGTGCTAACAAAGTTGAACGAACGAAATGAATGCGAACCGACCGACTGCTTGTGCACCGCACGAAATACTGTCGACTACGCCCAACTACTACGACTTTTATATATAGGTGGAGCGGGCCGAGCGAGACAGGGTACAGTGTGCGATGGAGATGCAAATAGATGAATGGAAAAAGAAACGAACGATGTTACGAAAAAACGAAAAATTTGGACAAAGCAAAAGTTTTTAATTAATTATAAATAATATACCTAAATGTAATAAACCAACCTACTAATATCTACCTACATAATTATCTTTATATGCTTTCAGCATCGAATACACAATAATTTACCTTCAAGTAAGTAGGTACATACATATTTAGATTTCTTTCGTTTTAATTTTTCCCTCTAAACTTGCTAAAAGTAGGTAATTGCGCCGCGCCTATCATTGAGTATCTACTTAGTATAAAAATAAGTGGATATATAGATAGTGTATGTTATGTACTCTGATGGATGACTAGAATCGAATCGATGCGGAGTCGTTAGAGAAACATGTGTAACAGTGAATAGTTTGTGGCCCTGAAAAGGGCCTTTTTTTGCGAACAAAAGCAAGCGCGACTTAAGCACGCTCGCCACGGATTCGGCGCGCCAGTTGGATGTCCTTGGGCATGATGGTGACACGTTTTGCGTGGATGGCGCAAAGGTTCGTGTCCTCGAAGAGACCGACGAGGTACGCCTCGCTAGCCTCCTGGAGGGCCATCACGGCGGAGCTCTGGAAACGCAGATCGGTCTTGAAGTCCTGAGCGATTTCACGCACGAGACGCTGGAACGGCAGCTTGCGGATCAGGAGCTCAGTGCTCTTCTGGTAACGACGGATCTCACGGAGAGCGACGGTTCCGGGCCTGTAGCGATGGGGTTTCTTAACACCGCCGGTGGCCGGTGCACTCTTACGAGCTGCCTTCGTGGCTAGCTGCTTACGGGGAGCCTTGCCACCGGTGGACTTGCGGGCAGTCTGCTTGGTACGAGCCATATTTTTCTTCTATCTAACCGAACGAACGAGCGAGCGACGCGACGGGCACGACGTCAGACTTACGAATGATCGAAATTTTTAGAGCGCAGCGCTTAAATACTTATATATGCAGACCGGATCTCATCGGCGAAGGGGCGACTGAGAGGGGAAGGGGGGGGGGGAATAAAACAGAATAAGCTTCTCTTTTTATTTTCAAAATAAAGCCACATAGTAGGTATGTACCTATTACTGCAATCCATGTTCAGAAGTACCCCTATTTATTACTTAGATACATATACGATTTATGTAAGTATTTATATAATGACATTTCATTGTACTTTATGTACATACTACCTACTTATATTATATTTTCGCTCTTTCAGACAGGAGTGAGTGAGTATTTATTCGGTTAAATCATGACTACCAGGTGTCAGTATAAAAATTTAATCTTACACGTAATAATTATTATGTATATCTCTATATTATGTGAACTTATAATAATAAATTAAGAGAGAGAGACGTTGCGTCTGTCTGAGAAACTGAACAGTAGAACGTTTTTGTGGCCCTGAAAAGGGCCGTTTGAACAGTACGGAGTACGGAGGAAGGAGGGAGCACACCTCACTTGGAGCTAGTGTACTTGGTGACGGCCTTGGTACCCTCACTGACGGCGTGCTTGGCGAGCTCACCGGGCAGCAGGAGTCTCACAGAGGTCTGCACCTCCCTAGATGTGATCGTCGATCGCTTGTTGTAGTGAGCGAGACGGGATGCCTCCGCAGCGATGCGCTCGAAGATGTCGTTCACGAACGAGTTCATGATGGACATCGCCTTCGAGGAGATACCGGTGTCCGGATGGACCTGCTTCAGCACCTTGTAGATGTAAATGGCGTAGCTCTCCTTCCTCTTGTGCTTCTTCTTTTTCTTGTCTGACTTGGAGATGTTCTTCTGGGCTTTGCCAGATTTTTTGGCGGCTTTACCGCTTGTCTTCGGTGGCATGGTGTACTGTTAGAGCGGCGAACGTGCGACTGACTAAAATTTTTAAATTTTTAGCTTTTATACGATCGCAGCCCATGCTCTAGTGCCTCGAACACCGATACGAGGGCGACCGACCAATCACGCGACGCGTAACGGGTATAGCACTATTATACCTGTCTCCCTCTTGGCGTTTCTTTTTATACACACACACACCTAGATTGTTTCAGAAAATGTTTTGATGTGATTTAAAAAACAGATCAGATCAGACCTATTTATGTACATTACCTATGCAAGTAGTTTCATCACTTGTTCTCACAGGCCTGTCTATATACGTGTTTGGTTCAATTAGGATTTAAGTTGTTATGCACATGACTGTTTATGTAGGTAACTACTATTATACCCGTATAATAATAATAATTTGTTAATTTTTGGAGAATATTTATAATTGTATATAATATAACATTGTATAATGTTCAGTTATTGTAAAGATAGTAGTAGGTAAGTAAAGATAAATATCGTATCATTAGAGTTTAGCAGAGCATTAATCGATTTTCTCTATCATACTTATTATCTGCTTTGTAACCGCCTAATTAGGTTTTGGCAAAGTATGTAGTGTTAATTTAATAATTATATTAAAATCAAGTGCACGCGCCTGCAAAGAAACAAAAGTATACGGAATAGTTTTGTGGCCCTGAAAAGGGCCTTTTTGTCGGAAACAACAACCGGTGGGGTCTCGTTTAAGCCTTCTTCTCGGTCTTCTTGGGCAGAAGGACGGCCTGGATGTTCGGCAGGACACCGCCCTGAGCGATGGTAACGCCGGACAAGAGCTTGTTCAGCTCCTCGTCGTTACGGATGGCGAGCTGCAAGTGACGGGGGATGATCCTGGTCTTCTTGTTGTCGCGTGCCGCGTTGCCAGCCAATTCGAGAACTTCAGCGGCCAGATATTCCATGACGGCGGCCAAGTACACCGGCGCTCCGGCACCGACGCGCTCAGCGTAATTGCCCTTGCGGAGCAGCCTGTGGATACGTCCCACCGGGAACTGGAGACCGGCACGGTTGGAACGGGACTTTGCCTTTCCCTTGACTTTACCGCCCTTTCCGCGTCCGGACATGTCGAAAGATATAAAAACGTTTACAGGAGAACGCGCGCGCGCAACGTGCGAGCGAGCGACGAGCAGATAATGAATCCGAATGCGTTTGCTTTTTTTTTTTTTTTTTTTTTTTTTTGTGAGTGACTTATTTTGCTGTTGGCCTTATGGCCTTTACAACTTTACCGGACGGGATGGGGGAACGCCGAAAACGTTCACCGCCAAAGAAAATTTTAATCAACATAAATACCTGAGGGCCCCCAGCTGGGGGACCTCGGCTCAGGACGTTGATGGTGTGTGTTCAATAGGAGAGAAACGACCAGGTACATACCTGTATCGCGTGTCGAGGTTTCTAAGATGAAGGCGCCGTTGGCGCAGAGCGTGAGCTGAGAGCTTTGTGTGTGAATTGACTACTACCGAGGCGGAGGGCCTTGAATTTAGGGCTGACCCCGTAGTGGGAGTGTTACGTCTCCTACGACGGGGGCGGTGTATGTATATAGGAACATTTTCTGAGGAGGTGTCGTCGGGGTAGTCGGGGGGGTTGGATGCTGAAATCCGAGCTGTGATGTCGTCGTCTGAGTCTAGGAGGACGTGACGCGGGCGTCGACGATGATAAGTAACTGAGGGATCCGCCACATAGTCTGAAGCGGCCCTAATCAATGGATTTCTATTGTTTGATGATTTTTCGAAGTAGTTTTTGGATAACTCCTTCATATACTGACGAACAGTGGGGACACAGAGGTCCTTATGAAGATTATAGTTGCGAACGAACCACGGGGCTCCCGTGGCCCGACGCAGGAACCTATTTTGTAAGACCTGAAGTTTATTGAGTATTGGTTTAGCTGCGTGAGCAAAGACCACGCTAGCGTAGGTGAAGACTGGTCTAATACAAGTGAGATATAGCCTTATTTTACTGCGTAGCGATAATTTACTACGAGCATTTACTAGAGGAAATAGACGAGATAAAAAGAAAGCTGCGCGATCCCTGACCTTTTTGACATGTGGGGCAAAGGTGAGTCGAGAGTCAAGTGTGACCCCTAAGTATTTGACTTGTCTTGTCCATGGAACAGGACGTCCGAAGAGCGAGATAGCAGGCAAGTTCTTTCTGGCGAGCCTGACATGGCCACGCCTGAAATAAATCGCCTGGCTTTTCTCGGGATTGACTTCTATTCTCCATTTCCTAAACCAATCTCCTAGTTTCGTCGCTGCGCGCTGTAATAGGAAGCGTAGCATCTTCATATTATTGTTTTTGACGTAAAGTGCTGTGTCGTCAGCGAAGAGGGCTAACTGAACTGAACTATCACGGGGAATGTCGCTCGTGTATAGTGAGAAAAGTAGTGGGGATAGAACAGATCCTTGCGGGACCCCCGCATGGACTGCGTGAGGAGTAGAGTGAACTCCTTCGACACGATATCTAAACTTTCGATTCGAGAGGTAGTCTCGGATGGTGAGGACAAGCCTATCTGGGAAGCCGAGGCTGAAAAGTTTGTAGGTGAGGCCGTTGTGCCAGACTTTGTCAAAGGCTTTAGCGACATCGAAGAAAAGTGCCCCTGTGCCCAGGGGTTTGTATTTATTATTTCCTGGGGTAACCCTAGTGGTGCCTGAGAGGATGTACTCAGTAATACGATGAACCTGTTGGACGCAGGAATGGCCTAAGCGAAAGCCAAATTGCTCATCAATGAGCAGGCCTTTCGTTTCAGCAAAGTTTCTGAGGCGAGTGTTGAGAACTCGTTCATAGAGTTTACCTAGTGACTTTAGGAGACTAATAGGCCTATAGCTAGAAGGAGAGGACCTTTCCTTCCCGGGCTTGTGGATACCTATAACGTCGGCTTCTTTCCAAGTGTCCGGGAAGACACAGTTGGTGATGGCCGAGTTGAATATAGTGACTAGTATAAGGAGTAAAGGTTGAGATAAATTTTTGAGAACCCTGTTTGCGATCCCATCTGAGCCCGGAGCTTTCCTAGTTTTAAGATCCTTAATCAAGTGTGAGACTTCAGACGGTGTAACGGCATCTACTGAATCTTTCGGTTCTAGTGATAGCCTACGTTCTACTTCTCTGTCCACCGACGCCACGTGGTCAGGGTCGGCGGGTTCAAGTGACGGCGAGCACTGCTTCTCGAGGCTTTCCGCTAGACATTCAGCTTTGTCCATGTCTTCAAAGGCAGGTGGTCGACCAGGTCGAACCAGAGCTGGCATGTCAACTACTGTGTCTGTTTTAAGATTTCTGGCTAGTTTCCAGTACGCCTGATGGTGTGGCGTGATCTCGCTAAGTAGGTCGTCCCAACGTTCAGAACGGAGCTCGGCTATCTTAGTCTTTACTTCCCGTTGTAAAGTACGTAAGCGAGCTCTGTTCTCCTCGGTGGGACAGTAGTCATGCGCGCGCGTAGCGGCATTTTTGTTTCGAATGAGTTCCTTGATATTGTCGGGCAGTTGGAAGCGTCTCCCATCTGCCACAGGAACTTTACGAGAACAGTCATTTACCATTTTTTGTAAGTGGCTTGTGAAAGCGTCGATAGCCAAATCTATGTCAGCCCTAGATGTAATGTTAGTAGGTATTCTGTCTAAGTCTGGTGAAGAGGTCACTGACTTTAGTCTGTTATGCAGCTTGTTCCAGTCTGTAATAGTCTTGCTTTCAGGCGGGGTGACACTGAGGTCGCCTAGCCTTGTAACAACAGGTCGATGGTCAGAGATTAGTTCATGATGAACTTCTATGCTCCGCAAGGGGAGTAGTATGTTTTTGATAATCATTATGTCTAGTATGTCTCCCTCAGAGTCGGGACGATTCTTTGGGAAGTGAGTCGGAGTCATAGGAGCTATTATGTCAAAGCAGAGCTTTTCCATAATTTTCTTAAGTCGATTTCCGTTATTATTATTTACTCTACTGTTCCAACATGCGTGCTTACTATTGAAGTCACCTGTCAAAATCACGGCATTACCCAGTTTAAGTAAGGAAGAGATATCGCTCTCTTCTATTTGTCTAGCTATGCGACCCTGCGCGTTGTTTTGTGGATGTCTTTGATAACAAGAGGCTAATGTTATAGTCTGATGTCCCGTCATTGCAATTTGACAAATAGTCGCTTCGATGTTTTCGAGAGGCGGCGTGTCAATAGATGTTACATGAAGGGACTTGTGGTGATATATCACCGTTCCCCCCAAGGCTGCGTTTGTTCTGTCATTTCTGAGAATTTTGTAATTACTGATGTTAGGATTTCGATCTTTAGGTTTTAAAAAGGTTTCTTGGACCAACATAATATCAACTTGATGGTGAACCAAAAACTCACTAATCAAATCTCTTTGTTCTTTGAGCCCATCCGCGTTGAAATATACGAGAGTCAGTGAACGCGGTTTTTTCCTTCCTAGTGTGTTATTCATTTTGATTGCTAGTTGTGTTTTTGCGGCCTAGAGCCGCCCTTATTTTGTTAACCATGGGTCTAAATTCGCACTCGACTCGTAGGATCGCACCTACGCCCCCGTTTTGCGAAGCTTCGTCTAACTTCCTAATATATAGGTCTATTTCATTGGGATCTAGCTCACCCAGAACTAGTAGCAGACTGCTAACGCGATCTAGTGATTCGAGTGACTCTGAGGATTTAGCTATAGGAGCCGGGGCTCTGAGAGCTGGTGTGACGTTTTGTCTAATAGGTGAGACAGCTATAGGAGCTGGCGTAGGACCCCAATTTGGAGTGCCACTAGGTGGCGGTAGAGACCCATGGCTGGACTGAGCCTTAGGAGTCGGTAAGCCGGGCCATTGAGTCTGTTTGTTGGTGAGTTGTGCGTTTGGCGGTCCCTTGTCGGCTGAGGACCTCAGAGGAGTCGGACGTTGCAGCGCCGCCCTAGGCTTGACGCGCGGGCGACCCGGGCATCCGCCATAGGAGGCAGTGTGCCCAAGTTTCCCGCACGTCACGCAGCCGGGAGGCTCTGTGCAGTCCTTAGGATTCTTTGGCCTTGGACAATCGTCGGTGTGGTGATCGTTAAGGCACTTTACGCAGCGGGGATCTCTGTGACAGTTATTTCTAGTATGACCGTATAACTGACATCTGAAACACTGAATGGGTCCTTTCTTTTTGTGAGGGGCTTCGATCTTAAGCCCAGAGATATGGCAGACGGATGAAAGGTTGAAGACCTTCTTTCCCTCGGCCGATTGCTCTAACGTGACTAATACCATGTCATATGGAACCTTAGTCTTTCCATTGAACATTCTATGAACATTAATGACTGGGAGGGACTGAGACTTAAGGTCTGCAATGATGTCAGCCGTCTCTAATTCTTTGGGAATGCCCCGAATGACTGCCCTAAGCTTCCGGTCCTCCGGCAGGGTCCAGTGGTGGTATTTGATATTATGCTCGTCCATGAATTTGGTGAGTGCCCTATGGTCGTCTGACGTGGGAACCTGTACTAAAATACCTTGGGCGATATTTTTTGCGTTTGTGAAATTAATTCGCCTGCAGTTTAGCGCGTTAGAAATCATTCCCCAAGCGCCTTTGTTAGCTATACAGAGTTTAGGGGGCCTGCTGCGGGGGCCCTGAGGGGGCGTAACCTGTTGCGATACAGGCACCTTCATTGTAGTACTTGAGGGCGGTTTATCTGAGGAGCCAGATTGGACATCCTCAGAGACTACTGTTATTTTTTGGGCCTTGGCAGCCGGCTGCCGTTTTTTAGTTCGATTTTTTCTCTTCGAGCCGGCGATTTCGAAGTCGCCGTCCGAGGAGCAAAGATCGGAGTGACAGTCATTTGAGCTGTGCTCATTCAATAGGTTGAAGGAGTTCTGATTGTCTGAGAAAGGAGTAGTTTCCATTGTATCGTCGTCCATAGTATTCAAGAGGGGGCTGCTGGTTGTCGGTTCAAGCGGGATCGAGGCGGGAGGAGCGGAGTTCGGAGAGATTTCGGAGTCGGCGGGATTGGCTGGTGAGGCCGGAGAGAAGAAGAGGTCCTGGGACGTGGGCAGTGGTCTTTTGTTATTTATGAAGTGATCCACATCTTGTGGATACTTCTTCATAAAGAAGGCAAGTAAGTCGGCTTCGTTCAGGTCCATCTTGGGCTGTGAGGCAGCTCAGACGGGGCAATGAAAACTGTCCGTCTCCCTACCTAGTGGTAGGGAGGGGAGTGTGTGCCTGCTAGTATGAGTACCTATATGTAAGTCACTCACTCACCTTATACAAAAATCCAAGAGTCCAATAAGTCGTGTCCTTTATTTTTTTTTTTTTTTTTTTTTTTTTTTTTTTTTTTTTTTTTTTTTTTTTTGCACAAGCACTTCACTTCGTTCACTGATTGTTGTTTATTTATATAAAAAGGTCTTTGTTTTGATTGTTCGTAGATGGTAGTCAGAGGGCGACTACCACCCGTCACAAGGGCGCGCGAACCACAGAGGGCGTGGTCGCGGCGAGATGGGAGCGGCAACAAGCGGTTGCGCTCCCGACCGGAGGCCGAGAGAGACTGAGTGGAAGCAGCGAGCCGGCGACAGTGGCGGCGGTCGCGGCAGCGCGGTACGGTGGGAATACAATGAACCCGACTGCTCCGCATGAGAGCGCAGAGCGGAATGTCCGAATGCCGAATGTCGTTGTCGACGACCTGTCGACGCCGAATGCGTTTGCGAAATGCCGCTTTATTTATATAGTCGAGCACCGTACTCGCGGCGAGTGACGATCGCTACGATACGTAGAGAGAGCGAGAGAGAAATAGAGGGAGAGAGACGCGTGTCACATAAAATGTTATAGTAGGTAGGTATATGATGTTAGACCATTATAAAGTTTCAGCTGAGGCAGTTGATTGATTACATACGTAACGTAGTGTAGTAGCATTTAAAATAACGTTGTTCTAAGTGTTACTGTATAAGTTTATATGCTATCTTGTATGAGGTGTATTTCACTTCTTCGTTTATTAGTGTACTTTGTCATTACTTATATACCTTCCGATACTTAGTACTTTGTGTACTTAGGTGTATTATGTATGTACAGTAGTACACCTACATAATGTGTGTAGGTTAATTATATACGGACGGACGAGACGAAAAGTCTGCTATAGAAACGAAAGTTGTTTGAATGTTTTGATAGCCCTGAAAAGGGCTTTTGGTGCTCGAGATGAGCAAGCGAGCGAGTCAGCTCGGAGAGAGAGGGTGACGGGTCCGGAGGGACGTCATCTTCACACCGTGCGCCGGCCGCTCGTGTATCCAGGTTTTGATAGGACATGGCGACGACGACGACGACGACGACGACGACGACGACGACGAGGAGTTTACTTCTTCGAAACTTTCTTTGCCGCCGGTTTGGCCTTCGGAGCGGTGACTTTTTTAGGTTTGGGAGCTTTCGGTTTCCTGGTCGGGGGTTTGGCGGTTTTCTTAGCCTTCGGAGTGGCGCTCTTGGCCTTGCTGCTGGCCTTGACGGGCGTGGCGGTTTTTTTCGCAGGCTTCTTTTTGGCAGCTTTCTTCTCCTTGATCGCCGCCGTTGTGGACTTCGCCTTCGAGGGAGATGCGGGAGCAGTCTTCCTCTTGGTGGCCCCCGCTGACGCGGCCTTTTTCGTTGTTTGCTTTTTAGCGGCGGCTGCGGACGGACGGCCGGCCTTGGCGGCGGGTTTCTTGCCAGAGTTCTCTAGCTTGAACGAGCCGGAGGCTCCCTTTCCTTTGGTCTGGATGAGCGCGCCGGACTCGACGGCGCTTTTGAGGTACTTCCTGATGAACGGGGCGAGTTTCTCGGCGTCGACCTTGTACTGCGCAGCGATGTACTTCTTGATCGCCTGCAGGGACGAGCCGCTGCGCTCCTTCAGTTCCTTGATGGCGTTGTTTACCATTTCAGAGGTCTTAGGGTGCGTTGGTTTAGCCTTAGGTTTCTTCGCAGCCGTGGACGCCTTCTGTTTCTTTGCAGGGGTGGCGGGTGCCGGTGTGTCGGATGCGACTGCTGTGTCTGCCATTGTTTCAGTAGAGAAGAGATTCACTTCACAACGAATAAAAATACAGAAATTGAGAGAGAGTTGGTACGGTAACGTAACGTAGGTGTCGCCACTGTCAGGGAAAATGGACTACCCCCCATTCGGCGGCATTGCCGCACGGACACGCTACTAGTCGCAAGACGATTTCCCTTGCTCGCGGAGAGAAGTTTTCACTAACATGCTTTCGATTAAATCGGTTTTTACAGAGAATTTAGAAGAATTCAGATGATTATATTCATTGTTAAATCGAGTTAGGATAGTTGTCGGTTCGACAGATATAGAGATAGGTACGTAGGATGCGGTGTAAGGGAATGGAAAGTGAACGGAGTCGCGGAGTCGGTTCGAGTGCGATGCCGTGATCGGAGTTTTCTTAGATTTTTCACATAAAATGTATATAAAAATAGTAAATGGGGAGTCGGTGTGTTAAAAGGGAAGACCCCTGCACCATCGGTGTGCGTCAGTAGGTATATTAGTCGGTGGAGGTGCTGTTGCGCTCGGCGTGCGTCTTGTGGAGTCGAGCGGGCACCGCCGCGCCGTCTCGTCGTCCACGATGTCTGTGTACGCGGTGGTGGTGGTGGTGCACTCGGGCCGGCGGCTGGTCTGCAGGTGCTGCAGCAGGCAGGCGATGGCGATGGCAATGCAGGGAAGGAAGGAAGGAAGGAAGGAAGGACACGGGAGGAGAGATCGAATGAATCTGAAGAAGAAGATCACAGGTGTTCACCGTAAAATAACCATCGAGGACGCGACGCGACGGCAACGGCAACGCTCCACCTCTCCTTCCTGGTTTCTATCTGACTGACTGAGTTCGTCTATCGTCTATCTATAGACAGAAGAGACGTTAATTATCAAAATTAGATGAAATAATTGGTAAACTAGGTAGTGTACTTACCTCTAAAAAAAAAAAGGTTCAAAGTTGAAGTTGGTTTAAACTTAGGTAGGTAGTTGTTTCATAGTTGTATTTTGGCTAGATAGGAAATAAGTACTTTCAGTTTTTAACAAATAAAATAAGTACCTTTAGTCTGTTCGCTCGTAAAAATATTGGCTACTTTCAGTTTGGGAACAAATAAGTATACTTGATCAAATCTAGCAAAACTGAACACTTAAGTATGTAAGTAACCGGTCAGCTCGTAAGGATCTCGTTGATTTGAACGTAGGTAATGAATAAAGATTCAAATTTAGTCGGTTTGCTTGTAAAAAAAAAATTTCTGCTATTTGCGTATTGAAGCGATTACATGAGTTAGCAAATTGTCAAAAAAAAAAATCAAGCATTTAATCGGTACGCTCGTAAAAAATTCGGCTTTTTATGGTTTTAGGCAAGTATTAAGTTATATAAGTTTCAGTTTTTAACAAATAACTAGGTAGGTAATAAAAAAAAAAAAAACTCAAGCGAGTACCTACCATGTATGTAAGTATTAGGTACTACCTGGGTAGACAGATGATTAAAATCAAACATTCAGTCGGTTCGCTCGTAAAAATTTTGGCTACTTTCAGTTTTCAGTTTTAAACAAAAGGTTCGCTCGTAAGGATTTCGTTTGTTTTTAACGTAGGTACTTCCATAGTAAAATCGATTCTGACGGTTCTAATTTTAGTTTCAGTGCTGTCAAAACATGAATTTTTTTCCAAAGTAATAGGTACACCTCCTACATTTAAAAATCGGTTCGCTTGTAAAAATTTCTGCTGTATCCCAATCAAAGCAAATAAATAAATAAGTATGTATGTATGTGTGTGTGTGTGTGTGTGTGTGTGTGTGTGTGTGTGTGTGTGTGTGTGTGTGTGTGTGTGTGTGTGTGTGTGTGTGTGTGTGTGTGTGTGTATGTATGTATGTATGTATGTATGTATGTATGTATGTATGAATGAATGAATGAATGAATGAATGAATGAATGAATGAATGAATGAAATGAAAATCAAAAAAATTAATCGGCACGCTCGTAAAAATTTCGGCAATTTTTCATTTATTTAAAGCAAGTACCCACGTATTCCATCCATCCATCCATCCATCCATCCATCCATCCATCAGCATGTTTCGTCCACACATGCTGGACACATAGGCCTTTCCAGGATTTCGCCATGCTTGGTGGTCCTCCCGGAAGAAATGCCCATACTCACACACGTTGGGCAGGCGGGTTGGTGAGCGCGGTGCCGAAACCCTTGCACCAGTGACGCCGCTGCCCGTCACCAGTCTAATCGGGGTGCGCTCGTAAAAATTTCGGCAATTTTTCATTTATTATATATGTATATATAAAGCAAGTACCTACGTATTACATAATAAAAATAATCAGGCATTGAATTTAAAATCAATAATTTTGTCGGTTCGTTTGTAAAAATTTTGTCTATTTTCTGTTTTGAACAACGAAGGAAGGAACGAAGAAGTTTTTTTTTTTTACTACGTACCTAGGTATTTAGATAGAAGAAAAGAAAGTATAAATTACATAAGGCCGCCTTAGGTATAATAATATAACAGTGTGAACAAACTTTAACGTGAGTTGATTTGAAGAACCAGACTGCGACAAATCCGATATTTTGAAACATGCACCGCCATCTAGTATCTATAGATGACTATGAATCTGAATAATATAGTACTTATAAGGTGACTTTAATTTATGCAGCAAAACTTATACTGGAGGCTTGGTAAGTGATCAGCAGTAACACCGATCGGAGCTTGTGGGCACTGAGAGAACTTACCGAGTCTTCAGTAAGAGTTAGAGTTTGGTTGTACATTTTTCGTTTTCAGACCCAGATAACGCACGCACGGACTCGCTTCATCCATCGAGGTAGGTAGGTAAGTAAGTAAATTTTCATAATTATTTATTTATTTAAATAACCTAGACTTTTACAGATCACTGTAATCACATTGAATGGGGGGACGCTCGGAATCAGACGCGTTCTTTGTAATAATATTATTATATAGGTAAGGTACGTAGAGACGTGTTGTCACAGTAGTATAGAAACTCGTTTAAAACTGAAATATTTGCGGCCCTGAAAAGGGCCTTTTTTTATATCGTCGAAGCGAGCGGCGATGTCAATGGAAAGGGTTTAACCGCCGAAACCGTAGAGGGTGCGGCCCTGACGTTTCAGAGCGTACACGACGTCCATGGCGGTGACGGTCTTCCTCTTCGCGTGCTCCGTGTAGGTGACTGCGTCACGGATCACGTTCTCGAGGAACACCTTCAGGACACCGCGGGTCTCCTCGTAGATCAGACCGGAGATACGCTTGACACCGCCACGGCGGGCCAGACGACGGATCGCGGGCTTCGTGATACCCTGGATGTTATCACGCAGCACCTTCCTGTGACGCTTCGCGCCTCCTTTCCCCAGACCTTTTCCTCCCTTGCCGCGACCGGTCATCTTGCTGTGCTAACAAAGTTGAACGAACGAAATGAATGCGAACCGACCGACTGCTTGTGCACCGCACGAAATACTGTCGACTACGCCCAACTACTACGACTTTTATATATAGGTGGAGCGGGCCGAGCGAGACAGGGTACAGTGTGCGATGGAGATGCAAATAGATGAATGGAAAAAGAAACGAACGATGTTACGAAAAAACGAAAAATTTGGACAAAGCAAAAGTTTTTAATTAATTATAAATAATATACCTAAATGTAATAAACCAACCTACTAATATCTACCTACATAATTATCTTTATATGCTTTCAGCATCGAATACACAATAATTTACCTTCAAGTAAGTAGGTACATACATATTTAGATTTCTTTCGTTTTAATTTTTCCCTCTAAACTTGCTAAAAGTAGGTAATTGCGCCGCGCCTATCATTGAGTATCTACTTAGTATAAAAATAAGTGGATATATAGATAGTGTATGTTATGTACTCTGATGGATGACTAGAATCGAATCGATGCGGAGTCGTTAGAGAAACATGTGTAACAGTGAATAGTTTGTGGCCCTGAAAAGGGCCTTTTTTTGCGAACAAAAGCAAGCGCGACTTAAGCACGCTCGCCACGGATTCGGCGCGCCAGTTGGATGTCCTTGGGCATGATGGTGACACGTTTTGCGTGGATGGCGCAAAGGTTCGTGTCCTCGAAGAGACCGACGAGGTACGCCTCGCTAGCCTCCTGGAGGGCCATCACGGCGGAGCTCTGGAAACGCAGATCGGTCTTGAAGTCCTGAGCGATTTCACGCACGAGACGCTGGAACGGCAGCTTGCGGATCAGGAGCTCAGTGCTCTTCTGGTAACGACGGATCTCACGGAGAGCGACGGTTCCGGGCCTGTAGCGATGGGGTTTCTTAACACCGCCGGTGGCCGGTGCACTCTTACGAGCTGCCTTCGTGGCTAGCTGCTTACGGGGAGCCTTGCCACCGGTGGACTTGCGGGCAGTCTGCTTGGTACGAGCCATATTTTTCTTCTATCTAACCGAACGAACGAGCGAGCGACGCGACGGGCACGACGTCAGACTTACGAATGATCGAAATTTTTAGATTTTTTTTTTTTTTTTTTTTTTTTTTTGATTGACTTTTTATGTTGTTAGCCTGCTGGCTGTGACAACTTTACCCTGGCTTTTAGAGTGACAACTGTATAGTTATCTACTTCTTTTTAATTTTAAAGTAATATTAAATCTTTAACTGCCCGGGACTCTTTCCTGAGCTGACAGTGTCATATGTGTGAGTGAAATAAGTGGTGTTTGTTTAGTGTGTTACAAGTTATTTGATGGGTTGTGGCCTGGGTTAGCCGCTGGCCACCAATCAGGAATAATTGGTCTGAAGTGTCTTCTCTTTCCGCGAGGGCGGTAGATGTATATGGGGGAGAGTTGGACATTAGGGACGGGGTTTTGGGGTACTGGGGGTTGAGATTTACTCAGTTTTTGGGTGATATCGTCATCTTCATCTAAGAGGACGCTTTTAGGGCGTCTTTTGTACTGAGATGGGTCGGCTGCTACGTTGTAGTCCACCGTGCGTTTGATGAGCGGGTTTTGATGGTGTTTGGCCTTGTCAAAGTGGCGCAGAGTGGCCTCCTTCATGAAAGTTTTGAGTGTGGGGATTTTAAGGTCTCTGTGTAGGTCAAAGTTCCGAATATACCACGGGGCCCCTGTCGCTTTTCGGAAGAATTGATTTTGTATGATTTGCAGCTTTTTAGTGTGAGTTTTTGCTGCGTGTGCGAACACTACGCTAGCATAGGTGAGAACGGGACGGACGCATGCTAGGTAAAGTCGAAGCTTATTGCGTAGTGAAAGTTTGCTGCGGCGATGGGTGAGAGGGGATAGACGACTGAGAATGAATTTGGCACGGTTGCATATGATTTTAATGTGTGGTCCGAAGGTTAGTCTGCTATCTAACGTGACTCCAAGATATTTTATCGTAGAGGTCCATGGGATGTTGTGTCCAAAGAGGGAGATGGGGGGGGGAGTTCCCCATTCATGACGGGGTTTACTTCGGGAAAAGTAGATAGCAGCGCTTTTATCTGGGTTTAGCTCGATCCTCCATTTTCTGAACCAGTCGCCCAGGAGGGTGACTGCTTTTTGGAGACGATTGATTACTATGTCTCTACTTCTTCCAGAGTAGTAGAGGGCTGTGTCATCAGCGAAGAGGGCCAATTGGACATTGTGGTGTTTAGGGATATCATTTGTGTATAATGTGAATAGGAGTGGGGATAGAATAGAGCCTTGTGGGACACCTGCACGTATAGGATGGGATATAGAATGAGTTCCCTCTACTCTATACCTAAAGGATCTGTTGGCCAGAAAATCTTTGATGATGAGGATTAGTCGATCAGGGAGTCCGAGCTTGAATAATTTGAAGATAAGGCCATTATGCCAAACCTTGTCGAAGGCCTTAGCTACATCGAAAAGAATTGCGCCTGTGCCTTGGGATTTTTTGCGATTGAAGCCTTCTAGAATGTATTCTGTGATCCTGTGGACCTGCTGAACGCATGAGTGCGCGGGTCGGAAGCCAAACTGTTCCTCGTTGACAAGGCCACGGGTGAGGGCTATGTTTTTTAGGCGGGTGTTAATGATTTTTTCATATAGCTTGCCTAAGGTTTTTAACAAGCTGATAGGACGGTAGCTGGACGGGTTTGATCTCTCTTTACCGGGTTTATGGAATCCGATCACGTCGGCTTCCTTCCAAGCGTCAGGAAATATGCAGAGAGATATGCAAGTGTTGAATATATTGACTATAATCATGAGTAGTGGAATAGATAGGTTTTTAAGAACTTTATTTGTGATCTTGTCTGAGCCTGGTGCTTTTTTGGCATTCAGTTCTTTGATGATGGTCGTTATTTCATTTATTGTGACTGGTTCTATAGGTTCGGCGGGGGGGATTGTAGCTCTTCTGAGAACTTCGTTGTTGACCGTGTTTAAGTGTGATTGGTCTACAGGTTGGGTTGAGGGGGAACATTGTTGTTCGAGGCTAGTGGCAAGGCATTCAGCTTTTTCGGAGTCCTCGAAGGCTAGGGATTTGTCTGGAAGTATGAGCGCTGGCATTTCTACCATCGTTTCTGATTTGAGCGCTCTGGCTAACTTCCAGTAGGCTTGGTGGTTTGGGGTTAAGCTGGTGAGATAGTTATCCCATTTTTGGGATTTAAATTCCGAAACTTTGGCTTTAACCTCGCGTTGGAGTTCTCTGAGTTTGATTCTATTTTCTTTACAGGGGAAGTAATCGTGAGCTCTTGTGGCAGCGTTTTTGCGTCTTATTAGATCTTTAAGTTCGTCCGGGAGTTTGGCCTTGCCATTGTCCGGGGGGGGTGTTTGTTTGGTGCAGTCCTGAGTTACTTTTTGTATGTATTCTGTTAGTGCTTTAATGGCTGTGTCTATGGTTTGTCGGTCTGTTAGTTCTTTTGGTATTTTTTCTAGTATTGGAGAAGGGGCATAGTTTTTAAAAGTGTTATGAAGACGTGTCCAGTCGATGATGTTATGGGTTGGGGGGGGGAATGAGCTTGGTCCCCCTAGCTGGCAGATTACTGGTCGGTGATCTGAGGAAAGTTCGTGAATAACTTCTATTGATTTTAATGGTAATCGAACATTTTTAACTATCATGATATCTAAGATATCTCCTTCCGAGTCGGGTAGGTTTTTGGGGAAATGGGTTGCCGTCATAGGGGCGATGATATCTATTAAGTTGTTATCGTATATTTTGTTGAGTACCCGGCCATTTTGATTGGGAACTCTGCTATTCCAGCTCTGGTGCTTACTATTGAAGTCTCCGGCTAGAATAACAGAGTCTCCAAGCTTTAAGAGGGATAGGATATCTGTATCTACAAGTTTTCTGTGTATGTCTTTGGAGCCTTGCCTCTGATAGCAGGAAGCTATGACAATGGATGGGTGGCCGGTTAGGGCCAGTTGGCAGATTGAGGCTTCCAGATTTTGGAGTGGTGGTGTGGTTATGGGGACTACATGTAAATTTCTACGATAGTAGATTGCTGTACCCCCTTTCATTTGGTCTATTCTGTCTTGCCTCATTAGTTTATAATTTGCTATGGATGGATTTCTATGGTTTGGTTTGAGAAAGGTCTCTTGTACGAGAAAAATATCTATTTGGTTGTTGTTGAGAAAGAGAGCTATTTGGTCTTTTTGTGAACGAATGCCGTCTGCGTTAAAGTAGGCTAGTGTCAATGAACTGGGTTTAATGCGTCCCGGTGTGTTATCCATTATAGTTTGGTGTTCTGTTGGTTAAAAATGAGTCTAGTTTTGCTAGGAGGGTTCTGTGTTTTTGATAGGCTCTGATTATTTTAGCTTTATCTCTGGCTGCAACAGCGCTGTCAAAGTCGTGCATAAATGCGTCGATATCGTTTGGGTCAATTTGGCTAAGAATATTTAATAAATCGGTGAGGTAGTCCGTTGGTGCGGGGTATGAGGGAGGGGCCGGTGGTGGTGGGGGCTCGTTTGTATTGTACTGAGGGGGGTGATGGACTGCTGGGTTGTGCAGATTTATTGGTTGGATGGATGGATGGGTATTATGCTTCGATGTTTGTGGCGGCTGATAGAGGGGGATGGGGGGGCGTGGGGGCGCCGGTGAGGCGGGCGGGGCTTGGTTTGTGCCGCTGGCATATAGTGGTTTCGCCCATGCGTTCTGTAGGTGGGTTGACATGTTTGGTTGGGGTTGGTGCGCTAATGGTCGGATTTGTTGTGGTATGAAGTTTTGAGGACGAGGTTGAGTTCTTTGCTGTCTATGCTGTCTAGGGCGCGGGCGGCCGGGGCACCCACCGTAGGACGCTGTGTGCCCCAGAACTCCGCATGTGACGCAGCCTGGTGGCTCTGTGCAGTCAGCCGGGTTTTTCGGGCGAGGGCAGTCACTGGTGTGGTGGTCAAGCAGACACTTTACGCACCTGGGTTTGCGGTGGCAGTTGTGTTTAGAGTGTCCGTAAAGTTGGCAGTTGCGGCATTGGAGGGGGCTCTTTTTAGGGTTGGGTTTTTCAATCTTGAGATTGGATATATGGCATATGTTCGATATATTAAATAGCTGTTTGCCAGCTGCTGAGAGCTCAGCTATGACCAGAACAAGGTCGTATGGTTCCTTTGTGCGGCCGTTATACATGCGATGCACTTCTATGATCGGTATTTTTTTATTATTTATTAGATCTTCTTTAATCTCCTCTGGTGTGATCTCTTTGGGGACACCTCTAATTACGACTCTAAGTCTGCGATCTTCTGGGAGTGTCCAGTTATGGTATTGTATGTCTCTGTCTAGTAATAATTTAGTCAGGGCTCTATGGTCATTGGAGGTGGGTACCTGGACTAGAATCCCGTGTGCGGAGTTTTTGGCATGGATGAAATTAATTTTTCTGTCTGATAAGGCCGCAGTTATTTGCAGCCAAGCCTCTTTGTCCGCGATGCAGACTTGTGGGGGACGGGGGGTTTTCCCCTGCGGGGGGATTGGGTTGTCATTTAATTTTGGGTCTGTGGTTGTTAGTGTTGGTTTAATTATTTCATTTGTACTGGTTTTTTGTGTTTTTGCTGTGCGTTCAATGGAGTTGAAGCGGGGTCGTTTGGTCGCTCCTAAAGCTGGGAAGTTCATGTTAGCAGTCGACCCATCATCATCGTCGTTGAGGCCGTAATATTTATTATTAGGATCATGATACCCCACCTCCATGACGTTATCATGGTGGTGTTGCTCAAGTGGAATGTCTATCGGGTTGTGACGGTTTTGACTTGAGTTAATCTCTGGGGAGGGGGAGGGGGAGGCTGGGGAGGCATACAGAGTCTGGCTTAAGAAAAGTTCTACGTCTGTTGCCGTATCGGGGTATTTATCTTTTAAGTATTTCAAGATATGCGTGTCTAGTGGTGAGGCCATGTTGATTAATTGATATGGAAATGCCGGGTGGGAGATCTGTTTCCTTGCCGTGACAAGTTGTGTACCTATATGTGTAAGTAGAATGACACTGTCTTACCACGTAGAGTTCCGGGCACGAAACTCTAATCAAATATCCGTAATGTGTCGTTAACAATATAGCCAGGGGGCCACTGTCACTGTAATAGTCACTGAGATTGTATTGTTTCTCTGAACTTTATTTGATTGTCACTAGGGCACAGTCACTGTCTTTATAAGTCCGAAATGCTGATGGAATGCGAGTGGCGGGCCGCCCTGCGCAACCGAGAGGCGCGCGGCGGCACCGGCAGATCTGAGCGGGGCGAGGGAGGCTAGCGGGCGGGTGGGCGGCCGTCTAAAAATAGAACGGTCGGGGTTTGGCGGGCTCGCGCTCTCGCGCGGCCGCTTGTTGTTAGGCTGCTAGTCTTCAGTCTGTGATGTACTGATGGCGGAAGCTTCTTTGAGTTGTCGGGTGGCTGATCCGGGCGAGCGTGTGCGTGCATAAGTTGCTTTGTAAGCGGGGCGCGCGTAACAGCGCGGGGTGAGGGGGGCGAGCTACCGACACGTGCGATCGGCGCGAGCGGCAAACGCGGACCCGAAATTTTTAGAGCCGAAATTTTTAGAGCGCAGCGCTTAAATACTTATATATGCAGACCGGATCTCATCGGCGAAGGGGCGACTGAGAGGGGAAGGGGGGGGGGGAATAAAACAGAATAAGCTTCTCTTTTTATTTTCAAAATAAAGCCACATAGTAGGTATGTACCTATTACTGCAATCCATGTTCAGAAGTACCCCTATTTATTACTTAGATACATATACGATTTATGTAAGTATTTATATAATGACATTTCATTGTACTTTATGTACATACTACCTACTTATATTATATTTTCGCTCTTTCAGACAGGAGTGAGTGAGTATTTATTCGGTTAAATCATGACTACCAGGTGTCAGTATAAAAATTTAATCTTACACGTAATAATTATTATGTATATCTCTATATTATGTGAACTTATAATAATAAATTAAGAGAGAGAGACGTTGCGTCTGTCTGAGAAACTGAACAGTAGAACGTTTTTGTGGCCCTGAAAAGGGCCGTTTGAACAGTACGGAGTACGGAGGAAGGAGGGAGCACACCTCACTTGGAGCTAGTGTACTTGGTGACGGCCTTGGTACCCTCACTGACGGCGTGCTTGGCGAGCTCACCGGGCAGCAGGAGTCTCACAGAGGTCTGCACCTCCCTAGATGTGATCGTCGATCGCTTGTTGTAGTGAGCGAGACGGGATGCCTCCGCAGCGATGCGCTCGAAGATGTCGTTCACGAACGAGTTCATGATGGACATCGCCTTCGAGGAGATACCGGTGTCCGGATGGACCTGCTTCAGCACCTTGTAGATGTAAATGGCGTAGCTCTCCTTCCTCTTGTGCTTCTTCTTTTTCTTGTCTGACTTGGAGATGTTCTTCTGGGCTTTGCCAGATTTTTTGGCGGCTTTACCGCTTGTCTTCGGTGGCATGGTGTACTGTTAGAGCGGCGAACGTGCGACTGACTAAAATTTTTAAATTTTTAGCTTTTATACGATCGCAGCCCATGCTCTAGTGCCTCGAACACCGATACGAGGGCGACCGACCAATCACGCGACGCGTAACGGGTATAGCACTATTATACCTGTCTCCCTCTTGGCGTTTCTTTTTATACACACACACACCTAGATTGTTTCAGAAAATGTTTTGATGTGATTTAAAAAACAGATCAGATCAGACCTATTTATGTACATTACCTATGCAAGTAGTTTCATCACTTGTTCTCACAGGCCTGTCTATATACGTGTTTGGTTCAATTAGGATTTAAGTTGTTATGCACATGACTGTTTATGTAGGTAACTACTATTATACCCGTATAATAATAATAATTTGTTAATTTTTGGAGAATATTTATAATTGTATATAATATAACATTGTATAATGTTCAGTTATTGTAAAGATAGTAGTAGGTAAGTAAAGATAAATATCGTATCATTAGAGTTTAGCAGAGCATTAATCGATTTTCTCTATCATACTTATTATCTGCTTTGTAACCGCCTAATTAGGTTTTGGCAAAGTATGTAGTGTTAATTTAATAATTATATTAAAATCAAGTGCACGCGCCTGCAAAGAAACAAAAGTATACGGAATAGTTTTGTGGCCCTGAAAAGGGCCTTTTTGTCGGAAACAACAACCGGTGGGGTCTCGTTTAAGCCTTCTTCTCGGTCTTCTTGGGCAGAAGGACGGCCTGGATGTTCGGCAGGACACCGCCCTGAGCGATGGTAACGCCGGACAAGAGCTTGTTCAGCTCCTCGTCGTTACGGATGGCGAGCTGCAAGTGACGGGGGATGATCCTGGTCTTCTTGTTGTCGCGTGCCGCGTTGCCAGCCAATTCGAGAACTTCAGCGGCCAGATATTCCATGACGGCGGCCAAGTACACCGGCGCTCCGGCACCGACGCGCTCAGCGTAATTGCCCTTGCGGAGCAGCCTGTGGATACGTCCCACCGGGAACTGGAGACCGGCACGGTTGGAACGGGACTTTGCCTTTCCCTTGACTTTACCGCCCTTTCCGCGTCCGGACATGTCGAAAGATATAAAAACGTTTACAGGAGAACGCGCGCGCGATGCCGCTTTATTTATATAGTCGAGCACCGTACTCGCGGCGAGTGACGATCGCTACGATACGTAGAGAGAGCGAGAGAGAAATAGAGGGAGAGAGACGCGTGTCACATAAAATGTTATAGTAGGTAGGTATATGATGTTAGACCATTATAAAGTTTCAGCTGAGGCAGTTGATTGATTACATACGTAACGTAGTGTAGTAGCATTTAAAATAACGTTGTTCTAAGTGTTACTGTATAAGTTTATATGCTATCTTGTATGAGGTGTATTTCACTTCTTCGTTTATTAGTGTACTTTGTCATTACTTATATACCTTCCGATACTTAGTACTTTGTGTACTTAGGTGTATTATGTATGTACAGTAGTACACCTACATAATGTGTGTAGGTTAATTATATACGGACGGACGAGACGAAAAGTCTGCTATAGAAACGAAAGTTGTTTGAATGTTTTGATAGCCCTGAAAAGGGCTTTTGGTGCTCGAGATGAGCAAGCGAGCGAGTCAGCTCGGAGAGAGAGGGTGACGGGTCCGGAGGGACGTCATCTTCACACCGTGCGCCGGCCGCTCGTGTATCCAGGTTTTGATAGGACATGGCGACGACGACGACGACGACGACGACGACGACGACGACGAGGAGTTTACTTCTTCGAAACTTTCTTTGCCGCCGGTTTGGCCTTCGGAGCGGTGACTTTTTTAGGTTTGGGAGCTTTCGGTTTCCTGGTCGGGGGTTTGGCGGTTTTCTTAGCCTTCGGAGTGGCGCTCTTGGCCTTGCTGCTGGCCTTGACGGGCGTGGCGGTTTTTTTCGCAGGCTTCTTTTTGGCAGCTTTCTTCTCCTTGATCGCCGCCGTTGTGGACTTCGCCTTCGAGGGAGATGCGGGAGCAGTCTTCCTCTTGGTGGCCCCCGCTGACGCGGCCTTTTTCGTTGTTTGCTTTTTAGCGGCGGCTGCGGACGGACGGCCGGCCTTGGCGGCGGGTTTCTTGCCAGAGTTCTCTAGCTTGAACGAGCCGGAGGCTCCCTTTCCTTTGGTCTGGATGAGCGCGCCGGACTCGACGGCGCTTTTGAGGTACTTCCTGATGAACGGGGCGAGTTTCTCGGCGTCGACCTTGTACTGCGCAGCGATGTACTTCTTGATCGCCTGCAGGGACGAGCCGCTGCGCTCCTTCAGTTCCTTGATGGCGTTGTTTACCATTTCAGAGGTCTTAGGGTGCGTTGGTTTAGCCTTAGGTTTCTTCGCAGCCGTGGACGCCTTCTGTTTCTTTGCAGGGGTGGCGGGTGCCGGTGTGTCGGATGCGACTGCTGTGTCTGCCATTGTTTCAGTAGAGAAGAGATTCACTTCACAACGAATAAAAATACAGAAATTGAGAGAGAGTTGGTACGGTAACGTAACGTAGGTGTCGCCACTGTCAGGGAAAATGGACTACCCCCCATTCGGCGGCATTGCCGCACGGACACGCTACTAGTCGCAAGACGATTTCCCTTGCTCGCGGAGAGAAGTTTTCACTAACATGCTTTCGATTAAATCGGTTTTTACAGAGAATTTAGAAGAATTCAGATGATTATATTCATTTTTAAATCGAGTTAGGATAGTTGTCGGTTCGACAGATATAGAGATAGGTACGTAGGATGCGGTGTAAGGGAATGGAAAGTGAACGGAGTCGCGGAGTCGGTTCGAGTGCGATGCCGTGATCGGAGTTTTCTTAGATTTTTCACATAAAATGTATATAAAAATAGTAAATGGGGAGTCGGTGTGTTAAAAGGGAAGACCCCTGCACCATCGGTGTGCGTCAGTAGGTATATTAGTCGGTGGAGGTGCTGTTGCGCTCGGCGTGCGTCTTGTGGAGTCGAGCGGGCACCGCCGCGCCGTCTCGTCGTCCACGATGTCTGTGTACGCGGTGGTGGTGGTGGTGCACTCGGGCCGGCGGCTGGTCTGCAGGTGCTGCAGCAGGCAGGCGATGGCGATGGCAATGCAGGGAAGGAAGGAAGGAAGGAAGGAAGGACACGGGAGGAGAGATCGAATGAATCTGAAGAAGAAGATCACAGGTGTTCACCGTAAAATAACCATCGAGGACGCGACGCGACGGCAACGGCAACGCTCCACCTCTCCTTCCTGGTTTCTATCTGACTGACTGAGTTCGTCTATCGTCTATCTATAGACAGAAGAGACGTTAATTATCAAAATTAGATGAAATAATTGGTAAACTAGGTAGTGTACTTACCTCTAAAAAAAAAAAGGTTCAAAGTTGAAGTTGGTTTAAACTTAGGTAGGTAGTTGTTTCATAGTTGTATTTTGGCTAGATAGGAAATAAGTACTTTCAGTTTTTAACAAATAAAATAAGTACCTTTAGTCTGTTCGCTCGTAAAAATATTGGCTACTTTCAGTTTGGGAACAAATAAGTATACTTGATCAAATCTAGCAAAACTGAACACTTAAGTATGTAAGTAACCGGGTCAGCTCGTAAGGATCTCGTTTATTTGAACGTAGGTAATGAATAAAGATTCAAATTTAGTCGGTTTGCTTGTAAAAAAAAAATTTCTGCTATTTGCGTATTGAAGCGATTACATCAGTTAGCAAATTGTCAAAAAGAAAAATCAAGCATTTAATCGGTACGCTCGTAAAAAATTCGGCTTTTTATGATTTTAAGCAAGTATTAAGTTATATAAGTTTCAGTTTTTAACAAATAACTAGGTAGGTAATAAAAAAAAAAAAACTCAAGCGAGTACCTACCATGTATGTAAGTATTAGGTACTACCTGGGTAGACAGATGATTAAAATCAAACATTCAGTCGGTTCGCTCGTAAAAATTTTGGCTACTTTCAGTTTTCAGTTTTAAACAAAAGGTTCGCTCGTAAGGATTTCGTTTGTTTTTAACGTAGGTACTTCCATAGTAAAATCGATTCTGACGGTTCTAATTTTAGTTTCAGTGCTGTCAAAACATGAATTTTTTTCCAAAGTAATAGGTACACCTCCTACATTTAAAAATCGGTTCGCTTGTAAAAATTTCTGCTGTATCCCAATCAAAGCAAATAAATAAATAAGTATGTATGTATGTGTGTGTGTGTGTGTGTGTGTGTGTGTGTGTGTGTGTGTGTGTGTGTGTGTGTGTGTGTGTGTGTGTGTGTGTGTGTGTGTGTGTGTGTGTGTGTATGTGTGTATGTATGTATGTATGTATGTATGTATGTATGTATGTATGAATGAATGAATGAATGAATGAATGAATGAATGAATGAATGAATGAAATGAAAATCAAAAAAATTAATCGGCACGCTCGTAAAAATTTCGGCAATTTTTCATTTATTTAAAGCAAGTACCCACGTATTCCATCCATCCATCCATCCATCCATCCATCCATCCATCAGCATGTTTCGTCCACACATGCTGGACACATAGGCCTTTCCAGGATTTCGCCATGCTTGGTGGTCCTCCCGGAAGAAATGCCCATACTCACACACGTTGGGCAGGCGGGTTGGTGAGCGCGGTGCCGAAACCCTTGCACCAGTGACGCCGCTGCCCGTCACCAGTCTAATCGGGGTGCGCTCGTAAAAATTTCGGCAATTTTTCATTTATTATATATGTATATATAAAGCAAGTACCTACGTATTACATAATAAAAATAATCAGGCATTGAATTAAAAATCAATAATTTTGTCGGTTCGTTTGTAAAAATTTTGTCTATTTTCTGTTTTGAACAACGAAGGAAGGAACGAAGAAGTTTTTTTTTTTTACTACGTACCTAGGTATTTAGATAGAAGAAAAGAAAGTATAAATTACATAAGGCCGCCTTAGGTATAATAATATAACAGTGTGAACAAACTTTAACGTGAGTTGATTTGAAGAACCAGACTGCGACAAATCCGATATTTTGAAACATGCACCGCCATCTAGTATCTATAGATGACTATGAATCTGAATAATATAGTACTTATAAGGTGACTTTAATTTATGCAGCAAAACTTATACTGGAGGCTTGGTAAGTGATCAGCAGTAACACCGATCGGAGCTTGTGGGCACTGAGAGAACTTACCGAGTCTTCAGTAAGAGTTAGAGTTTGGTTGTACATTTTTCGTTTTCAGACCCAGATAACGCACGCACGGACTCGCTTCATCCATCGAGGTAGGTAGGTAAGTAAGTAAATTTTCATAATTATTTATTTATTTAAATAACCTAGACTTTTACAGATCACTGTAATCACATTGAATGGGGGGACGCTCGGAATCAGACGCGTTCTTTGTAATAATATTATTATATAGGTAAGGTACGTAGAGACGTGTTGTCACAGTAGTATAGAAACTCGTTTAAAACTGAAATATTTGCGGCCCTGAAAAGGGCCTTTTTTTATATCGTCGAAGCGAGCGGCGATGTCAATGGAAAGGGTTTAACCGCCGAAACCGTAGAGGGTGCGGCCCTGACGTTTCAGAGCGTACACGACGTCCATGGCGGTGACGGTCTTCCTCTTCGCGTGCTCCGTGTAGGTGACTGCGTCACGGATCACGTTCTCGAGGAACACCTTCAGGACACCGCGGGTCTCCTCGTAGATCAGACCGGAGATACGCTTGACACCGCCACGGCGGGCCAGACGACGGATCGCGGGCTTCGTTATACCCTGGATGTTATCACGCAGCACCTTCCTGTGACGCTTCGCGCCTCCTTTCCCCAGACCTTTTCCTCCCTTGCCGCGACCGGTCATCTTGCTGTGCTAACAAAGTTGAACGAACGAAATGAATGCGAACCGACCGACTGCTTGTGCACCGCACGAAATACTGTCGACTACGCCCAACTACTACGACTTTTATATATAGGTGGAGCGGGCCGAGCGAGACAGGGTACAGTGTGCGATGGAGATGCAAATAGATGAATGGAAAAAGAAACGAACGATGTTACGAAAAAACGAAAAATTTGGACAAAGCAAAAGTTTTTAATTAATTATAAATAATATACCTAAATGTAATAAACCAACCTACTAATATCTACCTACATAATTATCTTTATATGCTTTCAGCATCGAATACACAATAATTTACCTTCAAGTAAGTAGGTACATACATATTTAGATTTCTTTCCTTTTAATTTTTCCCTCTAAACTTGCTAAAAGTAGGTAATTGCGCCTATCATTGAGTATCTACTTAGTATAAAAATAAGTGGATATATAGATAGTGTATGTTATGTACTCTGATGGATGACTAGAATCGAATCGATGCGGAGTCGTTAGAGAAACATGTGTAACAGTGAATAGTTTGTGGCCCTGAAAAGGGCCTTTTTTTGCGAACAAAAGCAAGCGCGACTTAAGCACGCTCGCCACGGATTCGGCGCGCCAGTTGGATGTCCTTGGGCATGATGGTGACACGTTTTGCGTGGATGGCGCAAAGGTTCGTGTCCTCGAAGAGACCGACGAGGTACGCCTCGCTAGCCTCCTGGAGGGCCATCACGGCGGAGCTCTGGAAACGCAGATCGGTCTTGAAGTCCTGAGCGATTTCACGCACGAGACGCTGGAACGGCAGCTTGCGGATCAGGAGCTCAGTGCTCTTCTGGTAACGACGGATCTCACGGAGAGCGACGGTTCCGGGCCTGTAGCGATGGGGTTTCTTAACACCGCCGGTGGCCGGTGCACTCTTACGAGCTGCCTTCGTGGCTAGCTGCTTACGGGGAGCCTTGCCACCGGTGGACTTGCGGGCAGTCTGCTTGGTACGAGCCATATTTTTCTTCTATCTAACCGAACGAACGAGCGAGCGACGCGACGGGCACGACGTCAGACTTACGAATGATCGAAATTTTTAGAGCGCAGCGCTTAAATACTTATATATGCAGACCGGATCTCATCGGCGAAGGGGCGACTGAGAGGGGAAGGGGGGGGGGGGAATAAAACAGAATAAGCTTCTCTTTTTATTTTCAAAATAAAGCCACATAGTAGGTATGTACCTATTACTGCAATCCATGTTCAGAAGTACCCCTATTTATTACTTAGATACATATACGATTTATGGAAGTATCTATATAATGACATTTCATTGTACTTTATGTACATACTACCTACTTATATTATATTTTCGCTCTTTCAGACAGGAGTGAGTGAGTATTTATTCGGTTAAATCATGACTACCAGGTGTCAGTATAAAAATTTAATCTTACACGTAATAATTATTATGTATATCTCTATATTATGTGAACTTATAATAATAAATTAAGAGAGAGAGACGTTGCGTCTGTCTGAGAAACTGAACAGTAGAACGTTTTTGTGGCCCTGAAAAGGGCCGTTTGAACAGTACGGAGTACGGAGGAAGGAGGGAGCACACCTCACTTGGAGCTAGTGTACTTGGTGACGGCCTTGGTACCCTCACTGACGGCGTGCTTGGCGAGCTCACCGGGCAGCAGGAGTCTCACAGAGGTCTGCACCTCCCTAGATGTGATCGTCGATCGCTTGTTGTAGTGAGCGAGACGGGATGCCTCCGCAGCGATGCGCTCGAAGATGTCGTTCACGAACGAGTTCATGATGGACATCGCCTTCGAGGAGATACCGGTGTCCGGATGGACCTGCTTCAGCACCTTGTAGATGTAAATGGCGTAGCTCTCCTTCCTCTTGTGCTTCTTCTTTTTCTTGTCTGACTTGGAGATGTTCTTCTGGGCTTTGCCAGATTTTTTGGCGGCTTTACCGCTTGTCTTCGGTGGCATGGTGTACTGTTAGAGCGGCGAACGTGCGACTGACTAAAATTTTTAAATTTTTAGCTTTTATACGATCGCAGCCCATGCTCTAGTGCCTCGAACACCGATACGAGGGCGACCGACCAATCACGCGACGCGTAACGGGTATAGCACTATTATACCTGTCTCCCTCTTGGCGTTTCTTTTTATACACACACACACCTAGATTGTTTCAGAAAATGTTTTGATGTGATTTAAAAAACAGATCAGATCAGACCTATTTATGTACATTACCTATGCAAGTAGTTTCATCACTTGTTCTCACAGGCCTGTCTATATACGTGTTTGGTTCAATTAGGATTTAAGTTGTTATGCACATGACTGTTTATGTAGGTAACTACTATTATACCCGTATAATAATAATAATTTGTTAATTTTTGGAGAATATTTATAATTGTATATAATATAACATTGTATAATGTTCAGTTATTGTAAAGATAGTAGTAGGTAAGTAAAGATAAATATCGTATCATTAGAGTTTAGCAGAGCATTAATCGATTTTCTCTATCATACTTATTATCTGCTTTGTAACCGCCTAATTAGGTTTTGGCAAAGTATGTAGTGTTAATTTAATAATTATATTAAAATCAAGTGCACGCGCCTGCAAAGAAACAAAAGTATACGGAATAGTTTTGTGGCCCTGAAAAGGGCCTTTTTGTCGGAAACAACAACCGGTGGGGTCTCGTTTAAGCCTTCTTCTCGGTCTTCTTGGGCAGAAGGACGGCCTGGATGTTCGGCAGGACACCGCCCTGAGCGATGGTAACGCCGGACAAGAGCTTGTTCAGCTCCTCGTCGTTACGGATGGCGAGCTGCAAGTGACGGGGGATGATCCTGGTCTTCTTGTTGTCGCGTGCCGCGTTGCCAGCCAATTCGAGAACTTCAGCGGCCAGATATTCCATGACGGCGGCCAAGTACACCGGCGCTCCGGCACCGACGCGCTCAGCGTAATTGCCCTTGCGGAGCAGCCTGTGGATACGTCCCACCGGGAACTGGAGACCGGCACGGTTGGAACGGGACTTTGCCTTTCCCTTGACTTTACCGCCCTTTCCGCGTCCGGACATGTCGAAAGATATAAAAACGTTTACAGGAGAACGCGCGCGCGCAACGTGCGAGCGAGCGACGAGCAGATAATGAATCCGAATGCGTTTGCGAAATGCCGCTTTATTTATATAGTCGAGCACCGTACTCGCGGCGAGTGACGATCGCTACGATACGTAGAGAGAGCGAGAGAGAAATAGAGGGAGAGAGACGCGTGTCACATAAAATGTTATAGTAGGTAGGTATATGATGTTGTTCATTCGTCGACAGTCATTCCGCTCTGCGCTCTCATGCGGAGCAGTCGGGTTCATTGTATTCCCACCGTACCGCGCTGCCGCGACCGCCGCCACTGTCGCCGGCTCGCTGCTTCCACTCAGTCTCTCTCGGCCTCCGGTCGGGAGCGCAACCGCTTGTTGCCGCTCCCATCTCGCCGCGACCACGCCCTCTGTGGTTCGCGCGCCCTTGTGACGGGTGGTAGTCGCCCTCTGACTACCATCTACGAACAATCAAAACAAAGACCTTTTTATATAAATAAACAACAATCAGTGAACGAAGTGAAGTGCTTGTGCAAAAAAAAAAATAAAGGACACGACTTATTGGACTCTTGGATTTTTGTATAAGGTGAGTGAGTGACTTACATATAGGTACTCATACTAGCAGGCACACACTCCCCTCCCTACCACTAGGTAGGGAGACGGACAGTTTTCATTGCCCCGTCTGAGCTGCCTCACAGCCCAAGATGGACCTGAACGAAGCCGACTTACTTGCCTTCTTTATGAAGAAGTATCCACAAGATGTGGATCACTTCATAAATAACAAAAGACCACTGCCCACGTCCCAGGACCTCTTCTTCTCTCCGGCCTCACCAGCCAATCCCGCCGACTCCGAAATCTCTCCGAACTCCGCTCCTCCCGCCTCGATCCCGCTTGAACCGACAACCAGCAGCCCCCTCTTGAATACTATGGACGACGATACAATGGAAACTACTCCTTTCTCAGACAATCAGAACTCCTTCAACCTATTGAATGAGCACAGCTCAAATGACTGTCACTCCGATCTTTGCTCCTCGGACGGCGACTTCGAAATCGCCGGCTCGAAGAGAAAAAATCGAACTAAAAAACGGCAGCCGGCTGCCAAGGCCCAAAAAATCACAGTAGTCTCTGAGGATGTCCAATCTGGCTCCTCAGATAAACCGCCCTCAAGTACTACAATGAAGGTGCCTGTATCGCAACAGGTTACGCCCCCTCAGGGCCCCCGCAGCAGGCCCCCTAAACTCTGTATAGCTAACAAAGGCGCTTGGGGAATGATTTCTAACGCGCTAAACTGCAGGCGAATTAATTTCACAAGCGCAAAAAATATCGCCCAAGGTATTTTAGTACAGGTTCCCACGTCAGACGACCATAGGGCACTCACCAAATTCATGGACGAGCAAAATATCAAATACCACCACTGGACCCTGCCGGAGGACCGGAAGCTTAGGGCAGTCATTCGGGGCATTCCCAAAGAATTAGAGACGGCTGACATCATTGCAGACCTTAAGTCTCAGTCCCTCCCAGTCATTAATGTTCATAGAATGTTCAATGGAAAGACTAAGGTTCCATATGACATGGTATTAGTCACGTTAGAGCAATCGGCCGAGGGAAAGAAGGTCTTCAACCTTTCATCCGTCTGCCATATCTCTGGGCTTAAGATCGAAGCCCCTCACAAAAAGAAAGGACCCATTCAGTGTTTCAGATGTCAGTTATACGGTCATACTAGAAATAACTGTCACAGAGATCCCCGCTGCGTAAAGTGCCTTAACGATCACCACACCGACGATTGTCCAAGGCCAAAGAATCCTAAGGACTGCACAGAGCCTCCCGGCTGCGTGACGTGCGGGAAACTTGGGCACACTGCCTCCTATGGCGGATGCCCGGGTCGCCCGCGCGTCAAGCCTAGGGCGGCGCTGCAACGTCCGACTCCTCTGAGGTCCTCAGCCGACAAGGGACCGCCAAACGCACAACTCACCAACAAACAGACTCAATGGCCCGGCTTACCGACTCCTAAGGCTCAGTCCAGCCATGGGTCTCTACCGCCACCTAGTGGCACTCCAAATTGGGGTCCTACGCCAGCTCCTATAGCTGTCTCACCTATTAGACAAAACGTCACACCAGCTCTCAGAGCCCCGGCTCCTATAGCTAAATCCTCAGAGTCACTCGAATCACTAGATCGCGTTAGCAGTCTGCTACTAGTTCTGGGTGAGCTAGATCCCAATGAAATAGACCTATATATTAGGAAGTTAGACGAAGCTTCGCAAAACGGGGGCGTAGGTGCGATCCTACGAGTCGAGTGCGAATTTAGACCCATGGTTAACAAAATAAGGGCGGCTCTAGGCCGCAAAAACACAACTAGCAATCAAAATGAATAACACACTAGGAAGGAAAAAACCGCGTTCACTGACTCTCGTATATTTCAACGCGGATGGGCTCAAAGAACAAAGAGATTTGATTAGTGAGTTTTTGGTTCACCATCAAGTTGATATTATGTTGGTCCAAGAAACCTTTTTAAAACCTAAAGATCGAAATCCTAACATCAGTAATTACAAAATTCTCAGAAATGACAGAACAAACGCAGCCTTGGGGGGAACGGTGATATATCACCACAAGTCCCTTCATGTAACATCTATTGACACGCCGCCTCTCGAAAACATCGAAGCGACTATTTGTCAAATTGCAATGACGGGACATCAGACTATAACATTAGCCTCTTGTTATCAAAGACATCCACAAAACAACGCGCAGGGTCGCATAGCTAGACAAATAGAAGAGAGCGATATCTCTTCCTTACTTAAACTGGGTAATGCCGTGATTTTGACAGGTGACTTCAATAGTAAGCACGCATGTTGGAACAGTAGAGTAAATAATAATAACGGAAATCGACTTAAGAAAATTATGGAAAAGCTCTGCTTTGACATAATAGCTCCTATGACTCCGACTCACTTCCCAAAGAATCGTCCCGACTCTGAGGGAGACATACTAGACATAATGATTATCAAAAACATACTACTCCCCTTGCGGAGCATAGAAGTTCATCATGAACTAATCTCTGACCATCGACCTGTTGTTACAAGGCTAGGCGACCTCAGTGTCACCCCGCCTGAAAGCAAGACTATTACAGACTGGAACAAGCTGCATAACAGACTAAAGTCAGTGACCTCTTCACCAGACTTAGACAGAATACCTACTAACATTACATCTAGGGCTGACATAGATTTGGCTATCGACGCTTTCACAAGCCACTTACAAAAAATGGTAAATGACTGTTCTCGTAAAGTTCCTGTGGCAGATGGGAGACGCTTCCAACTGCCCGACAATATCAAGGAACTCATTCGAAACAAAAATGCCGCTACGCGCGCGCATGACTACTGTCCCACCGAGGAGAACAGAGCTCGCTTACGTACTTTACAACGGGAAGTAAAGACTAAGATAGCCGAGCTCCGTTCTGAACGTTGGGACGACCTACTTAGCGAGATCACGCCACACCATCAGGCGTACTGGAAACTAGCCAGAAATCTTAAAACAGACACAGTAGTTGACATGCCAGCTCTGGTTCGACCTGGTCG